>CM067354.1:76831393-77070733 GCA_034190875.2 Urechis unicinctus
TCTTGCTCTCTCCGCTTTTTCTCTCTTCTCTCTCTCTCTTCTTCTTCTATATATCGAATATTTGTATATATATATAAACATATATACAGATATTGAATTATATATATGTACATGTAATATATATACATTTATATAGAGAGGGACAGAGAAAGAGGAGAGAGAGAGAGGGGGTGGGTTTTAAAGAGACGTGGAGAGGAAAGGCCAAACGATATCTAGATAAGGCTAGTACAAATTAGAGATTTAGATAAGAGAGAGGGGATTAGAGAGAGTGAGTAGAGAGATAGAGAGAGAGAGAGGCGTCTCTCCTCTCTCTCTCTCTTTTTCTCTCTGGGAGATCTGCTCTTCTCTTTCCGCTCTCTTCTGTGAGGATGAGACCTCTCTAGGGGGAGTAGGAAAGACAGAGAGGGGAGATCATCTCAGCGAGGAGAGAGAGAGAGAAAGGAAGAGAGAGGGGGAGAGGAGACAGAGAGAGAGGAGCAGGATCTCTTCCCTAGATCCCATCCTCCTCAGAGGGGGATCTAGATTCGAACCCAGAGAGAGAGACAGAGAGAGAGGGAATACTATCGATATATATTAACTATAGAGGATTATCGAATTGTATATATCCATACATATATACATATAAACAGATATGTATATATATATATATAGTATTTATGTACAATATATAGATATATCATATTATGAGGATATCTATATAGATATATATATATATATATATATATACATATATATATATATATATAAATATAATATCTATATATACATATATATATATATATAAATATGGAATTTATGAATCATATATACTATAGTATGTATAAAAATTATATATCTATACACCTATCCTAAATATAATATATCTATAAATATTTGTGTGCGAATATATTTATATATATATATATGGTGGATATATAATATATATATATATATATATACGCAGAAATATATGTATATATATATAGAGATATCTTTATTTAAATAGATATAAATAAATTTATATAAACAGAGATAAATATATCTGTTATAGATATCTATGTAGATATAATGATACAGATATATTTATATATATATAGATAATTCTATATATATATATATAAATTAATATATAAAAAATTAAAGTGACCGAAAACACCTTACGTGTCCATATGTATGTGCGTTTATTTGCGGAATACCGAATTTTTTAAATCATTTCCGTTAACTATGGACTCGAGTAATAATATAAGCTTTAGATGTGATTAATACGAACCATTGGTAGCGTTTCGCGTTCTTATTCAATGTTGTAGATAGTATACATATATATATATATATATATATATATATATATATATATATATATATATATATATAGCTATATATATATATCTATATATATATATATATATATATATATATCTATATATATATATATATATATATATACATATATATATACATATATCTATATATATAAATTTAAATATATATATATATATATTTATATATGTATATATATCTCTATATATGCACATATATATATATATTTATATATATATATTTATATGCACATATATATATATATATGCAAATATAGTAGGGATATATATAAATATATGTGTATATATATAAATATCTATATATATCTAGATATATATATATATATATTTTTATGATCTATACTTTATCTACATATAATATATGTTTATATATATATACATATATATATTTATATATATATAGATATATATAGAGATATATCTCTCTTTATATATATATAATTATATATAATATATATATCGAATATTTGTATATATATATAAACATATATACAGATATGAATATATATATGTACATGTTATATATACATATTTATATATATATTTACATATAAATATATATATATCTGTGTGTGTGTTTAAATATACGTGCATATAAATGCCAACATATATATATATATTCAGACAAATATATATATATATATATATATATATATATATATATATAGATCTATGTAGATATAGATATATATATATTTTTATATATGGATTTGATATATATTTATATTTATATAGATATAGGATATATAATATAGACAGAGATATATTTATATATATATCTATGGATATATATAAATATATATATATTTTTTATATATAGACATATATAGATTACTATTTATATGATTCATATACATACATATATATGTTTATATATATATAACCATAGATATACATATATATATATTTATATCTATATATATATATATCTATCTGATATATATATATATATTATTTATATATATAGATATCGAATTGTATATATCCATACATATATACATATAAACAGATATGTATATATATATATATATATTTATGTACATATATAGATATATATATATATAGATAGATCTCTAGATATATAGGGAGAGAGAAGATATATCTATAGAGATATCAGATAGATATATCTATATAGATATATATATATATACTCCTATATATATATATAAATATGAATTATGAATACTATATATATATGTATCTCTGTATATATATATACACTATATATAAATATATATATATATAAATCATTGTGTGCGAATAGATATATATATATATGTGTATATATAAATTATATATATATATATTATATTTATCGCATAAATATATGTATATATATATATAGATATTTATTTGCGGAATACGAAATTTATTAAAATTTATAAATGGTATACCGATAAATAATATCTGTTTAGATATGATTATATGAACCATTGGTAGCGTTTCGCGTATAGATATATTCTTTATATAGTATATATATCTATATATATATATATATATATATATATATATATATATATATATATATATATATAATATATAATATATATAAAAAATTAAAGTGACCGAAAACACCTTACGTGTCCATATGTATGTGCGTTATTTGCGGAATACCGAAATTTTAAATCATTTCCGTTAACTATGGGCTCGAGTAATAATATAAGCTTTAGATGTGATTAATATGAACCATTGGTAGCGTTTCGCGTTCTTATTCATGTGGTAGAATAGATACATATATATATATTTATATATATATATATAGATATAGAGATAGATATATAGATATAGAATAGAGAGAGAGAGAGATAGAGAGAGAGAGACATAGTCTATATAGAGAGAGATATAGATATATATATATATATATATGAGAGAGATATATATCTATATATCTATAGATTTATACGGATTATATGACGGAAAATAATGTTTACTCTTAGTAGCTGTTAAGCGAAAATTGCCGATTTTATGGAACACTTATTCTTAAGTAAGTGTATCCAGTCTGGAATTAATTGGCCTTAAAAAAAGGTGAGTATAGTTTTTTTTTCACTTGCCGATAGATCCCTAAAGCATATGCAGTTCGTACATTTTATCGTCGCGCAAAACAGTGGGCCATATGTAATAAGATAAATCATACCGTATATTCCTACTTGACAAAATACTGATGCAACCGAACGAAACGAATAACAATGAGTCGCACAAGGTAAATGCTAGAACTGTTAAAATCCATGTACTTGTGAAGAAGATCATTATGTATTGTGATGTTCGTTTTCGCTTCATCAACATCACTACTTCGGTAACTGTGATTTCCATGTATTCTTAACCTACATCTCTACAAGCGATTACATTATTAACGTTCGGGAGTATTGGTAACCAATACGTAATGCTGGTGAATGTATTGAGGTAGAGATAGCTGGGTGACTTTGGCTGCTTTCGACAATACGCTACATAGAGCGTACAAATGTATACAACGACTTTATGCGTTGATGCATCAATATCATTGCAACTGTGCCTTCATTGAGGCTACGTCCCATAAGTGCCTGCTGCTCACACACCGATGCAAACGCTTGCTGTTTGATCCAACGCCATTGTCACTGCGCAACCACGTAGGCGGCTCGGAAGCGAGAGACTTTGCGGTTGTAATAACAGACCAGGATGCAAGTCAAGACACTTCAATGGGTGCAAATAACCAAGTAAACAGCAGAATAGCGATATCCTCAACTTTGTTAGATGCTGCTTTAAGAAGAAAATATAGTTTGACAACGAGGCTAGCAGTGAATGATTTGCATATCTGAGTGCTTTACCCGCTAAAATCGACGAAGGAAAGCATTTACGTTTGCAATACAAATCAGCCAACAATATTCTCCCTGCAATATATCATGATAGAACAGCAAAAACAACATACCTACAGATCAGGCCAGATCAATTGCAGCCGTGATTCTGCTATAGCAGCTGGTCCCATGTTATATTGCCATTCCATTCAAATGGCTGCTGTCCAATTAATCAGGACAAGAATGTCCGTCCGATGGAAGTAATTTTACTTTGATTGGATATAACATATTCGCACAAATAGCATGTACCAAAGGGAAAATATTCAACAGGAAATAGGAGGCCATATGCTCTTTGACTTACAATATTTATACATATGTAGCCCAACTCAGAGAAAAACTAGAAATATATTTCCTCTGTCTTAGTAGATTTCGTAATAAGGAAGATAAAATCGCGTAAGATTATCATTCTGTAAAACCTCGGTTGCGAATGCAGACCTGAAAAATATCTGATCTTTCTATTATGAAAAACCTATTTTTTTTGTGCTCAATTGAAACGATAATTGACTCCATTACCCAATATGGCAAATTGAAAAACAAATGTATATGGTACCCGTAATGTTTGCAAAGTACTTCTGGATTCGTGATTTCCTACACACAACAGTAATTGATTAATTGATTTCATGGGGTAGTTAATTGGTAATGGCCACGGTGTCATTGCCCTGTGCAAACACATAGAGATACATAATCTACCCAATATAAACCTGTAACAGTTGTAAATGAGGCACAATATTGTTCCTTCGTGCGCTTACTTTGAACATTAAGTATAGATTCGATACGATACACGGCAACTCATAACTGATCATTCATTGTGTGTCACATAAAACACAATCGGCCCATAGAACCATGAGTGTGGTTTCTCGCTGATAGCTGCCTGTCTTGCTTGATTGGTTTTCATTAATGGGAACTGACTGATCACGCAGTGAAACTTGTTTCACGAGCAGAAACCTTAGTCTCGTTATATATGTCGGCTTTCCACAGAGGAATTTGCAAAACCTGCAGTCTAACTAAGTGAGGATGTCACAGACGATTACTACCACAAGTAGTTAAATTTCTTTCGCACTGGCATTCAAGTTGTCGAGAGGCTAATAGATGATTTTGCTGTCAGGTCGTGTTTCACGGTCAGCTTCCCCAGCTCTGCTGGGGCAAATAAGAATAATGTGAGCGGCGATAGCGAGTCATTATGCCACCTGTTGGACCAATGATCGGTTGAAATAACTAAGCCATTATTTTTTTCTATATTTCGTCGTGCTACTTGCAAGCAGGCGAAATATCAGTCAACAAGCCCGTCTGTTGATCTGTCCCCATATAGTCACATAAGTTATTGCAGAATTCCTACAGGCGACACGGTCATAGCCATAAGGTGTCGACAAATATTGTTGAATTTCTCGTATATCCTTATATTGTTGAAAATGCTGAAGATTGATATGCACTCACCAAAACAGCTCATCTTTGTACATAAACGCTAATATCACCTGGTACAAATAGGGAACAGACATGCAACAGCTGGAGGCTGCCTCTAGTCTAATGGACAAACTAATGGGTATTAAAGTCTATATATATATATATATATATATATATATATATATATATATATATATACATGTATATATATATATATATATATATATATATATATACATATATATATATATATATATATATATATCTATATATATATATATATATATATATATATATATATATATATATATATATATATATATATATATATATATATATATATATATATATATATATATATATATATATATATATATATTTATATATATATATATATATATATATATATATATATATATATATATATATTTATATTTCTATATATATATGTACCCATGCGGTTAGAGGTCTTATCTATAGTCGTAATAATACGCTATATGGTTACGGATTATATGACGGAAAATAATGTTTACTCTTAGTAGCTGTTAAGCGAAAATTGCCGATTTTATGGAACACTTATTCTTAAGTAAGTGTATCCAGTCTGGAATTAATTGGCCTTAAAAGGTGAGTATAGTGTTTTTTCACTTGCCGATAGATCCCTAAAGCATATGCAGTTCGTACATTTTATCGTCGCGCAAAACAGTGGGCCATATGTAATAAGATAAATCATACCGTATATTCCTACTTGACAAAATACTGATGCAACCGAACGAAACGAATAACAATGAGTCGCACAAGGTAAATGCTAGAACTGTTAAAATCCATGTACTTGTGAAGAAGATCATTATGTATTGTGATGTTCGTTTTCGCTTCATCAACATCGCTACTTCGGTAACTGTGATTTCCATGTATTCTTAACCTAGATCTCTACAAGCGATTACATAATTAACGTTCGTGATTATTGGTTACCCATACGTAATGCTGGTGAATGTATTGAGGTAGAGATAGCTGGGTGACTATGGCTGTTTTCCACAATATGCTACATAGAGCGTACAAATGTATACAACGACTTTATGCGTTGATGCATCAATATCATTGCAACTGTGCCTTCATTGAGGCTACGTCCCATAAGTGCCTGCTGCTCACACACCGATGCAAACGCTTGCCGCTTGATCCAACACCATTGTCACTGCGCAAACACGTAGGCGGCTCTGAAGCTAGAGGCACTGGGGTTGTAATTACAGACCAGGATGCAAGTCAAGACACTTCAATGGGTGCAAATAACCAAGTAAACAGCAGAATAGCGATATCCTCAACTTTGTTAGATGCTGCTTTAAGAAGAAAATATAGTTTGACAACGAGGCTAGCAGTGAATGATTTGCATATCTGAGTGCTTTACCCGCTAAAATCGACGAAGGAAAGCATTTACGTTTGCAATACAAATCAGCCAACAATATTCTCCCTGCAATATATCATGATAGAACAGCAAAAACAACATACCTACAGATCAGGCCAGATCAATTGCAGCCGTGATTCTGCTATAGCAGCTGGTCCCATGTTATATTGCCATTCCATTCAAATGGCTGCTGTCCAATTAATCAGGACAAGAATGTCCGTCCGATGGAAGTAATTTTACTTTGATTGGATATAACATATTCGCACAAATAGCATGTACCAAAGGGAAAATATTCAACAGGAAATAGGAGGCCATATGCTCTTTTGACTTACAATATTTATACATATGTAGCCCAACTCAGAGAAAAACTAGAAATATATTTCCTCTGTCTTAGTAGATTTCGTAATAAGGAAGATAAAATCGCGTAAGATTATCATTCTGTAAAACCTCGGTTTCGAATGTAGACCTGAATAATATCTGATCGTTTCTATTATGACAAACCTATTTTTATGCTCAAATGAAACGCTAATTGGCTCCATTACCCAATATGGCAAATTGAAAAACAAATGTATATGGTACCCGTAATGTTTGCAAAGTACTTCTGGATTCGTGATTTCCTACACACAACAGTAATTGATTAATTGATTTCATGGGGTAGTTAATTGGTAATGGCCACAGTGTCATTGCCCTGTGCAAACACATAGAATTACATAATCTACCCAATATAAACCTGTAACAGTTGTAGATGTGGCACAATATTATTCCTTTGTGCGATTACTTTGAACATTAAGTATAGATTCGATACGATACACGGCAACTCATGACTCATCATTGTGTGTCACATAAAACACAATCGGCCCATAGAACCATGAGTGTGGTTTCTCGCTGATAGCTGCCTGTCTTGCTTGATTGGTTTTCATTAAGGTAAACTGACTTATCACGCAGAGAAACTTGTTTCACGAGCAGAAATCTTAGTCTCGTTATATGTGACGGCTTTCAACAGAGGAATTTGCAAAACCTGCAGTCTAACTAAGTGAGGATGTCACAGACGATTACTACCACAAGTAGTTAAATTTCTTTCGCACTGGCATTCAAGTTGTCGAGAGGCTAATAGATGATTTTGCTGTCAGGTCGTGTTTCACGGTCAGCTTCCCCAGCTCTGCTGGGCAAATAAGAATAATGTGAGCGGCGATAGCGAGTCATTATGCCACCTGTTGGACCAATGATCGGTTGAAATAACTAAGCCATTATTTTTTTCTATATTTCGTCGTGCTACTTGCAAGCAGGCGAAATATCAGTCAACAAGCCCGTCTGTTGATCTGTCCCCATATAGTCACATAAGTTATTGCAGAATTCCTACAGGCGACACGGTCATAGCCATAAGGTGTCGACAAATATTGTTGAATTTCTCGTATATCCTTATATTGTTGAAAATGCTGAAGATTGATATGCACTCACCAAAACAGCTCATCTTTGTACATAAACGCTAATATCACCTGGTACAAATAGGGAACAGACATGCAACAGCTGGAGGCTAATCAGCATCTCGGTTTTGTGGCATATCTTTTGTAAATGAGTTGTCTAAATGACTTTGCAGGCATCCTCTCTGTTTTGTACTGGCAATCCGCTGATCTATATCCAAACCATTGATAAATCTGCAGCCAGTTATATTTGTCTGGATTTAACGAATTGCATTGTTTTGAAGGCTCGGACATGGTGCCCGTATATACTAAATATTACTGCTGTAGGTAGGGCTGTGATAAGGGTGAGTTTTGGTGATAAAATGTCACGATAACATTAGCTTACAGTTTGAATGTTTAATAACTGGCTTAATGGTAATTTTCAGTCTGTCATAACTGTAACAACACTATACGAATAATCCCTGGAACAAATGCAGTCAAAGGCTCGTATCAAATGATGTTTATATTAGCAGCTCACAGAATGTGTTTGCATAAGAATTATTCGGTAACAGTAAGATAAGATTGTGTGAAATTGACAGGAAAAATCATTTTCTGATTATCATGCATTTTGTAAAATGCGAATGCTTCACATTCAGAGGTGACTTAACGCTGGTGTAACGAAAGTCACGTTTAATTTACAGGAGTGTATCAGTATTTCGAGGTGTGAATGGATCAATACTCCCGCATGTATGTGCTCCCTTGTAAGGTCAAATGCATACGAGTGTTAGCCACGAAAAGATCAAAGAATGTCTTATGCACATCTTGTTTGATTTAAGCATTGTTTTACTTGTATGATTGCAAGTAATTCAATGTTAATTATGCACGACACTAAGCATGGCTATTTGCATCACGTGATTATGTTGCCGAAACCGACAATGCCCATTGTGAAGTCAGCAGTAATACACATTGAATGTGTACCTCATATGACAAAATATTACTGAGCCTGTTTTCAATTAACTCTGACAAGCAAGTAAAAACAATCATCGGTTCGGATGGCTAACTATGCTATCAACACACATTGATTGACCAATAAGAACTTATGTGAAGGTTTATGTTAGCTTTAAGGCAGCCGATGATTATTTTATGCCTCTGTCCAAGTAGCCTGCATGATTGCCCAATTAGCGACAAACCATGCGTAATCCTGTCAGGTCGTTACACCACAATAACCCAATCAACTAGTAAGGATACCGCTTAACAAGCCAATTGCATTCAAAGCCCTCTCAGCGGAGTCACTATTTGCTGCATACAGGACAACTTCATACGAGGAATAACAATAACAAATTAAAAACATGCTAAGGTAGAAGAATGACAGGCTGTTACATAAGGTTGAGGAGTACCTATGTCCTGATTTATTGTCTATATTTGGTGACGAGGTGTGCAACGTAGTATTAGTAACGAGTAGGGTCCGGCCTAAGGCCGATTTATGCTGCACACTGCAGGGACTAATCTATGCTATCATTGAGTCGAGTACATGTTTCATTTTGAAGTCTGTGTCATTTGAAGGGTGAACTGCAGACAAAGCTAAGAGTTACTGTTTCCTGCTAAATCTTTGACGAAAGGATCCGGCGATCGATCAATAGAACACAATGATTGAGTGTATGATGTAGCTGGGCTTATTTTCCATTTTCCGACCAGTAGTATAGAGACTGGGGGTACGAGCACAGTAACCAAACTGGGACCTCATGAGCCAGCGAACCGCTCGCACCTCCCCCCTCCATACCATATTTTGCCAGGAGTCCTTCCAGTCCCCCATGGTCCAGGGCCACTAAAGAG
Organism: Urechis unicinctus; assembly: GCA_034190875.2. Classification (NCBI taxonomy): domain Eukaryota; kingdom Metazoa; phylum Annelida; class Polychaeta; order Xenopneusta; family Urechidae; genus Urechis; species Urechis unicinctus. Next base: position 76,841,568 of record CM067354.1, read on the forward strand.
GGCGACAGCAATGTCAACAATCTACACCAGGACCCTGGGGAATAAGCTCTTCTAAACGGCTCACGCGCTCCAAAAGGTCCTCATTCTTTGATTCCAAATCCCTCACCTCAATCTCCAAGTCTACCTTCTCCTCCCATATGTGTTCCACATCTGCCCGCAGCTCGGCCACTTCATCGGTGCTCATTCTATACCTCAGCCCTCATCTGTTCAACAGATCGACGCGTGCCCATTAGCCAGAGTGTCTACACCACTTGGAGCTATCCACCGCTTTGAGTCAAAGGGGAAGAGAGACACCTTGTTAATGTGGAGACCATATATTTTGTGGCAGTCACTCCTGAGCGTGCGTTTATCCATAAGGAGAGAATCTGTATCCGTGTACAATAAGCCTGTTCTTGCCATATCTGGGCTTCATGGTATTGTAATAAAAGTCGTACATCAGGTGCTTGGAGAGGTCGAGTATACACATACCCACATACACCGGGCGGTTCAGTACCAGGTGAGTCTTGTGCATGTGCAGAGCGGCCAGGTCATCCTCAAACACCTGATGACGCGCGTAGTCGGGACTTGCGATATGCCTACGCATTCTTTCTTCTTCCGTAGAGCGCACAATCTTGACGTTGACCCGCCTGCGGAGGTTCTCCATGGTCTTGCCGAACACAGAGTTGTTCATAAGCTTATACAGGTCCTTCTCAAAGTCGCTGGTGGCCACCTTACGCAGATCCGTTTTCATCCGAATGTAAGGCTCAACCAGATAAGTGCTCGATGGAGCTTGGTAAGTCTCATCTCCAAAGACAGATACAGTTTGAGGTTCCTGTAGTGCACCACATACTTCTCCTTATTCCACAGGTTTGGCACCAGCTTTTCAACCTCGCCCAAGGTGCCACCCAACTCGCACAGGAGGTTCTTCTGATAGTTCGACAACCAGTCGTTCTCTACAAGAAGCCGCTCGGGAGCCAGCAGGTAGTCGTTGTGCTCGTCATGAAGTGCAGTAGGATACTTGAAATCAACCTCAAGTATGTATCCAATCTCGGCATCATCTGGGTGGTCCTGTATCTGTAGATCCTCCAGCCGAGCCACCCACTCAAAGCCCGCAGTTGGCAAAGGCTGACTCGTAGCCCACTCATACAAATTGTTATCATCAAGGTACTGGATGTAGCTCGTTGGTTTATCCTGGTCAAAGTCATCCACGAGCGGGTTATTGGCCTTAGCGTGGCGGCGCGACACCATGCTTATACCGCCGCGTAGACCTTTCTCAATAAACAGGTGCTTGTCATAGTCGGTGAGTAGCTCGAGTTCCACGCCTGTGCTCTTAAGTAAAGCATCCCAAGACAAACCGGGGCTGGTATAGTAGTGGGCTGGATCTAACACGTACTGCTTAAGACAGGTCTTGCGGAACACCTCAAACACATCAGCCAGGAGCAGTACATCTGTCCGCAGGTACAGGTCGTGGTAGTCAACCATGTTCTTACACCCGAACACGCTCCAGACCTTCTGTGCATGGGCATAGTCTACAGCAGATATACCCTCCTCAGAGAGCTTGCAGTAGAACTCCTGGATTTGGTGGCAGAGGGGAAGCAAACTTATCCCAGCTGTCCATGAACTCATAGGGGAAGACTCCCTTGCACAACAGCAACCAATCATCTGGTCTGGCTCATATTCCACCGTCACAGCAAAGGCATCTGGGTTGTTAGCAGACACCAGCTTATCAAGCGAGGCCAGGAGGAACTGTCCAAGAGACAGGGAAATATATTTCTCCATATTGTTGGGGATACAGTTGATGTTCCCCTCCACTTTGCTTATACCCTGCATCAAGAGATGGGAGTCACAACCCCGCAGGCTATGGAACACCACAGGGATGGGTGTTGTCTTGGGACTCAGCCGAAGTTTCAGGTTACACACGTTATGGGCTGGCCTGTTATATGGCAGTGATCGCGGACAGAGTCACAGCCCAGTTTTTAACTTGCGCACATTACAGTGGGTTGCAGCCTTATGTGCCCTTCTATCCTCCTGAGTCATCCGCATAGGGACAAGCTTGGACAGAATTGCTTTGATCTTTTGCTCCTCCTGTTGCAGAGCCTGTAAGAACTTCTCCACAGCATCGCTTCCTCTGTAAACCACAGGGGGTTTGGTCTTACCATCACAACGAACAACCACATAGCCGTAGCCGCATCCTCGGAGTTCCTGCGTTCTCTGCGTGTTGCTCTTACCAGGATTAACCGCAGGACCTGGAAGCTTCACTGTGAGTGCCTCAAAGTCAGCATAGATGTCGTAGGGTGCAACAAGCTGTTTCTGCCAGTTCTGGAAGGATAATATGTTCTTCCCTTCCTCAGGCATATCTACTCGCACAGCAGTTTGCCCTATCCACATGCACTCAGGCTTATGGGCCAGGAGCAGACCCTGTGTGGTATACCCATGTAGACATAGCTCACAGAAGAACTTGCGCTCTTTATGTTTGGTCTGGTCTTACAGCAAACGGTTCAGGTCTTTGATTTGCGTGTAATGAAACTAGCCGTCCTTCTCAATCAGCATGAGGTTTATGCCAGAGTGCTTACTGATGCGGTGAACAATAGTGGTCTTCCCATCCCAGCCAAAAACGTTCAAGGCTAGGTTAGCATACTTTTCTATCTTCTCAACATGCGACACCGGTCTAGGATAGTCTACACCTGCACCCTCCAGCAGATCCAAAAGCCACTGAATGTTGTATTTTGATGGTCACTGTGGGTCCTTGGCAACCGGGTGCAGAGTGGCTACAATAACCCATAGAATGCAGAAGTCGTCCCAGTTCTTTACGTTTATGATGACCTGCTTAGCCGCCAGCGCAGTCGGAAGTCGCGGGTAGGATCCACCCTTCAACGGTTGGTAGTTGGCAATATCAATCCACACAGTTATGACCGCCTCGAACTCCTAGTCAGAACCTTGGCTGTCCACTTCTCCAACCGCTCTTGGATATTAACAACACTCTGGTCCAGCACAACGTCCAAGTCTTCTGAGGAGAGAACCACCTGCTGCTTATTACGCAACACAGGTTAAAAATACTCAGTGCTGTCATCATCGGCGTGCTTGGAGAGTCTTACCTTAAGGGCAAACTGACACTTAATTCCATCTAGCTCTTCCAGCTCAACAGTCAAAACTTTATGAATCTTCAGACGCATGCCCTTTAAGAACATCATAAGGTCCTAGCCAAGGGAGTAAGACTCAGAAACATTCATCACCCATCCACGCAAATAGTTTTTAACAGCCCACTTAGTCTTCTTGAACTCAAGACGCGCTGTGGGGACTGGGGACTGGGTTGAGGGGACTGGTCTGCGTGGGGCAGCTCTAGCGTCTTCAAATGTGCCTCCTGCTCATCCTGGGCTGACTTTGAACGGGCATATGGTGGACGCTTCCCAGTCTTTGTCTTTGCGCGTAGCTTTAGATGTGATCATTATGAACCACAGGTAGCGTTTCGCGATCCAATTCAATGTTGTAGATAGACGCATATTGAGAAAAAAATTTAGTTTTCGAAGTTAAACTTATAAATCAATCAAATCTCTTAATACTTAAGGTAACATATTTCTGTATATATATAAATACATATATATATATATAATTATATATATATATACATATATATACATATTTATATATATAATTACATATATATATATGTATAAATATATATGTAGAGATATATATATAGGCATTGATATTTAGAAATATATATATATATATATTTGAATTATATATATATATACTCAAATAGATAGAAAAAATATATACCGATATATATGTACATATATATATACATACATATGTATATATACATATATATAAATATATATATTTATCGATATATATAGAAGACATATACATATATAAGTACAGAGATGTATACTTAAAAATAGATATATACATATATAGATAAAATAGAGATAGAGAGAGAGGGATCTATCTCTCATATATAGAGATCTCTCTATAGAGAGAGAGGAGATCTACTTAGAGAGAGATAGAGAGAGAGAGATCTCTCTCTTTTTCCTCTCTTTATCTCCAATATCTAGAGAGAGGGATAGAAATCTCTCTATATGGAGAGAGAGATCTACCTCTCTCTCTAGTCTCTCTCTCTATTTCTATTCTCTCTATAGAGATCTCTAGAACCCTCTCTTTCTGTCTCTCTCTCTCTCTCTCCCTCCCTCTCTTGAGAGGGAGAGAGATATAGATCTCTTTCTCTTTCTATGTATATAAATCCCTCATATCTCTCTCCCTCTCTCTCTCTCTCCCTATCTAGAGGGAGATGTCTCTAGATATCTGATCTCTCTCTCTCTCTAGTTCTCTCTCTAGATCGTTCTCTCTCTCTGTCCCCCTAGATCTCTATCTATATATAGATAGATATCTCTCGTTCTCTCTCTCTATATATCTCTCTCTCTATCTCTCTCTCCCTCTATATATATCTCCCTCTCCCTCCCTCTCTCTCTGTCTCTCTATCTATCTCTATCTATCTCTATATATATATATCCCTCCCTAAATAAATATATATATATATCTTATATATATATGACTGAGTAAAGACAACCTACTTTCATTCTGCTTATGGCCGATAATACTGTTACAAGTTTTGAGAAGATAGTAGAGATGCATGTGACAAATAATGATTCTTAACTGGTAAATTGACTTGATACAAAGTTATTTGTCGTTGGGGTATGATGATGGCTAATCAGCAACGTAATGGGAGAAAGTGTTTGTTATTACAGTAGTCGAGCCTCTAATTAAAGGCAAAACACAGCATATATGAAGTTGCTCTATATAATGTAATCAACTAGGAAAGGAGACTATTAAAAAACATAGAAACCTTTCATGTACACGATAGTTCACAGAATCTGACGCGAAGGGCATCATGCTGGGCATAAACCAGAATCTTTTTCTAGATGCTCCTTGAAGTTAATTAAAGATGCTACCACTGGATATATAATTTGATTCGAAGGCGCATATAAACTAAGGAAATAAGCTTACTAAAGCATTGTTACTAACTAATGTGCTTTTAAGATTTTAGATTGCACCTCCACGGCGAATAATTTCCAAAATCAAATTTAAGGACCACCATATTGCAATAAAATCCCATATCACATTTTCAAATTAATTTGGTATTTGCAATTAATTTGGTATGTATATTTATGCTTGACTGTTGTTTCGGCAATGTGATATCTACTTCATCGGAGAAGACATATTAGCACTCTGAATATGACTTTGGTTACGATGTTTTATGTTGTAGGAAATGCTGCTTCCTGGAATAAAAAAAAGGCTTGGTCGGTAAAACAGGACAGGGCAGCGAAGATGCGTAATGTTACCCGCATTCTGACCTACATGGAATTTGTTCCAGATTAGTTGCTAGAGAAGCCGCCACTTTTGACCCCATGTTCGATAAGGGGAGCCTAATAAGTGTTGTACACCTCTAAATATATGTTGCCTCTGTTCCTGAGTTGCTGTATATGCCCGCTTGCTATTAACTGACTGAGCAATATTCAAGCCCACAAACAGTTGCTCCAGTTGCAAAAGGTGGCGTTAATCTCCAAACATAAGAGGTTTAACAGAGGCAATATAACCGCCCTGAATGGCGGTTTAATGTTGGTTGCTACACTCAAATATTAACCGCGCTGTTTGCTCACAAAAGCGATACAAATGCACACTTATTGATAAGCAGTGATGGCCTGGATTTAGCATGAATATTCTAGATGAATAGCTAAACAAACATAGCTACCACCATAAATACAACCACAAGCAGGTTTTGATAAGATAGCAGTCAATACGAAGCCAAAGCAAATATTGATCGAACATTTGGTCGTCAGACGATGAGGAAGAGATTTAGCAACTTTCAGGTTGGATCAGGTTATTATTAGTGATGTTTGTTAAGATGGTCCCAAAGGCGTTGACAGCAAAATATGATAAATAGGAAATATATCTAAATAATAATTCTTCAGTCCAGAACATATTTAATTTATCATATTTGTGCAATGACTTTGACAGCATGCTTGTATCAATGCCCCGGCAGCTGCTATCAGCTCGAATACATGTTGTTGGCACGGCAACACAATTTAGAATATATGCCGTCGACAAAAGGTTCGTCTGCTGAATGCTGCTTGACCTCTGTGATTATCGATATTATTTTCTTACCTGCTCTTTGATATAAGTCATGTACGTATGCTCATGATTCGTAAATGTCAAGTATAACGCCGTCTAGGTTTACTTGAAAATATGCACTGTAAGAATGTCACACACAAGCTAAACATCGTGCACCAAAACCAATTATTTCTCTGACAAAAACGGTTATGGGCCTTTTTGTTATGTATTGGTGTGAATATTCATGGTTAGTAATACAGGAACCTATAATAAGACCAATATGCTGCTGCATACATGATCAAAACCCCTCCGGAAATCCGAAGATTCGGCGCCAAAAGCCAATCAAACTTATTTTTAACTGTGATGAATTACATTCTCAACAAATAGGGCAAAGCGCATTTGTGAACGTTCCTTATCATTCAGAGTGCAATATCTTCTTCAGGAGGTCAGGTTGATGACCACAAAAAATAAACTGGCGCTGGGATGTGGGGATAGATACTCGCGTCATGATTCAAAAAGCTGATATATAATTTTCCGGTTTATGGTTGAGAGAAAAATTATCATTTCAGAAGTACTGACTAGAAAATGGGACACGTTCGTTTTCCACGGATTAATTGGTGTCATGCAGTGCCTGTTGTATATGCTATAAATCCCATTTCGTTTAGGCGCCATTTCTGAATCTTGAGGCAAGTTGCTTTAAAAAATTCGGCAAGAGTGCGATGATTATTAAGAGAACAATATTTTGTCTTCATCAAAACGCAGTTAACAATTAGCATCAGACTACATTTAGAATATATTTGCGATTTGCACACATATCATATTGTCACTACAGTGTTATGAAGCTTTACACCAATTGGTGCAGAGTTGATGAGATATATACTGGTCACATGAAAATTACACAAGATGTCGTGGCTACAATATGGAAAAACCATGGACAACACTTTTCTCTCTAATTGCTATAGTCAGCTTTTCAGTATGGATGCGGAGTGGTTATAAGTAACAACACGCATATTCCTTTTCGATTAACGCGTGGTAATTGCATATTATCTGCGCATTACATTCGACACACTATTATAAACACTTTCAGAAGACAAGGAATTAACTGTACGATTTAAATGGACATCAAATACTTTAGTTCCAATCGAATATGTTGATAACCGTCAAGGGGTTTGCAATTTATAGACAAACCTTAATTAGCTTGGTCATTGCACCGCCCTTTTTCCCTGTCTAATTGCAAACCAGGAACCGAGCACGTTAGAGTGAATAAACAAAATGATGAATAACATATTGTTGCAATTTTCTTTTTTTTTTTTTAACTTTGCGACTTATTAATAATATTACAATAGTATCTATTCAGGCAAACTACTTGATTTTATCGATCATGCACTTTATCATAGAGGTCAAATATGCAGCTTAGTAAGCTACATGATATAAGTGAATAAAAAAATGTGTGTGAACCCCCTTTGCCTCAATTTACATTCATAAACAACTTAGATAGCAACGGTAGAACCACACGACTATTCAATAAATGAGGATAGCTGTATGCAGTCGATTTAACAGCATCATGATCATAATGATTGAGTGCAAAGCACCACACAACACCATCACTGGGCTCGATTCTAGCTCTCTAATGAAACAAAGGAATCATTGTCTCTCGTTGTATTCACACGCAAATTCAGGCCCCACATGTGGAAGCATCAGTACCTGTTGTCAGCTCTCCACCACGTCACCCCCTTTATAAAATTGCTTTCAAAGAATTCACATAGGGCTACGTCACACGCTTGTAAAGCGGAGGGATGTCTTCACATCTTAGGCTAACATAGGAACATTTATTATTAGGCAGGCGGTCATTAGTGATTCAGAGTTGTTTTTCCTACATTTCCTCCTTTTGTTACCAAAGAAAGCATGCATTTGTTCATGAAAGGATAGCATAACAAGAACAATCAAGTAACGTAAATAGGATCTTATGTCAAACAAACAAATCTGTTGATCAAGATTCCATCCCCTTGATTTTGTCCCAGAGAAATGTCGACGTAGCAGAGAGCATAAGGGAGTTGGTAAAATAGATTTGATCTAAACAATATTGCAGGATGAATAATGATGTGGCGTTAGTCAATTCCATATGCCATTTCATATCTTCAACCCACTTTACTGTCTTTACACTATGAGCTTTTGTGAATTGAAATATGTTACATATGACCACATTTGATTGTCGAATAGAATCCATTTAGAGTCAAACTGACGGCTGTAAATCAGTTATATAAGCATGAGGAAGTGATAAAGAGAACTGGACAAGCAGACGACATCACCATAGGTTTTGTCACTGGGTCTTCCATCAAGCGCATGCATGGCGTTTCTCATATACACCGTATTCAGGCTCAAAGTAGCAATGCAAAATGTAGAATGAACTAATCGTACAAAAGCATGAGTTTTCAAGCTAAAATTCTTCGTGATTCTACATTCGGAAATAACTCTCATTATTCAACTTGCCTATTAGTGTGATATAAGAAATTGCACATGGCTGGGTCACCATGGCTTTTAGCTAACAAAACTAACAGCTGGCTCCCAAAATATATTTATTATTGATTGCTACACGCCATCGTCGGTGATATTGTAACAAATGTGAAAAGTATTGACTGAATAAATACGAAAACTAACATGACCAAGCAGCAGGATAGTAGTCACTATCGCTGCCCAGTGTCCCAGGGGAGCTTCGCCCTAAAAGGAAAAGTCGATCAAACAAATCCAGCTAACAAGGATTTACTTTACAGAACATGGTAAAGTTAGCCATGAGGCTGTGGGAAGATACAATGAATAACATCAAATGCGCCTAAGGGAAGAAACGCCGTCGAGGCGGGAGAATTCCTGTTAACCTTAGCGTGTTTACAGATAGCTGCTTCAAACATGCATTCAATGCACGAAGATTATAATACAGTTACGGATTTATAACTCTGCTGTCAGATGCATGGATGTAACAGATACAACAAATGACCTTCCACAGACCCATTTACAAAAGCAGCAATCGAAGCGAAAACATGAGTTTTGACGCCTTTTAGATTAAGTGACAGATAGCCATACGAAAGAGGCGTTCAATATAAGAGATTAATAAAACAGTGGAATCATTAAGGTTAATAGCTTAATATGTATTAGAGTAACTCAGCTCGACTGCACTAAGGGGTTGCATCACATATTGATGAGAGTACTCGACGCATTCGTCATCTGATGCATTGATTAGAATGATAATACCTAATTCGAACTGTCATCAAACGTATTCTTTAAGACGTTATTGTGACAGTATAGCGCCATTTGAGACCATAGGGATGATAACAACGTCACACATGCTGGTTGAATATTCACGAGTAAGATTATAATATGCCTGTGACTCTATTGTCATGCGAATGGAATTAAGCCAAATACCCACATGGGACCTTCCAGAAAGTTTAGCAGCAGCTCATCAAGCGTTTTTTATTCAAGATTACTATGCCTTTGAAAATCTTATGGATCATATTTTGAATATTTAAAAATTAACGCTGGGTTACTACCGGCAACGGATTAAGTATGAGCTAAATAGCTTGCGTATTAGAGAACTCAGCTGACAACTGGACTTAAGGATTGCACCCCATATTGATGAGAGTATCCTGTTGGCTTTTATCATACAGCATGACAATGCATTTAATGTTACTTTGTATCACATCGCTAATAGTTGGATATATCGCGGTAGGTAGAATTAAATCAGGCGAAACACGATCTTATGCATAGTGAAATGTAGCTATTAGACAAGGCGAACATGATCTTCACAGTGAAATGTAGCCATTAGACAAGACTAAGCTGCTAATGATATATGCATGTATCCATCGCCATCTTGAAACAGAAAGCAGTTGATTTCAACTTGCTTGGCATTTGGGGATATCATGGGAGACAAAGTCGGTCTATATTCTGACAGGCTAATGAGTTAACACGTAATATACTTAGGAAATGTCGCATTTGTATAGCTATTTGTTAAACTAATGCCATGCACTATAACAATGGACGGACATATAGTTAGGACAGTCGGAGAGAGAACTCCATTATTGCTTTCAAACTTATGATATATTGATAACAAATGCAGCTCCACATGGTAATATCAAACAGAAGGTAATTGATGTGGTGCATTGCGACTACTGCATCCGTCTACATTTCGTTAATGTCATGCAGTCTGCATATATGGTGACAATACCTTTCCGCCTGGTAGTCAAAATATGCAACTCAGTTGCACATAGTGCCACAATAAAACTCACACCTAATCAAATGTTTATTACGTACTATATAAGAGAAGAAGACGACAATGGGAGTTGCTTGTCCGGTCCTCTCATTGCCCAAAGCGTCGTAAAGGTGAAGGTTATCTCATCATCGGTCATTCCATCGCAAATCATACTAAAAAATCACAAGCAAAGGGATAAAGGTTCTGCTCTGCAGGAACTCCAAACATTGCGAAATGCTACGGCTTCCACTTATATGATAATCCAATAACCAGCAATTAGATCCCGGTACATCGGGTTCTTGAGAAGCGGACAGTGACGGCAAAAACGTCGGATATTCGTCGCAGTTATTTTCACAAGCAACGAGCAAAATTGACACTGTAAGGACGGTGGGATTTAATTTATTATGTATGCAATTGATATTAAAATGATAAAGATCTAGGAATAGAAAAGCTGATGTTTGTCATTCATTGATACATACTGAATTCATTAGGTAACGAATAAATTGAAGAGACAGATCAATGACATTGATGAGGGATCCTCAATGCGAGATATTTAGCCACTATGAATAGCTGTTTTTGTATGTTTAGTTGACCCACCACTATGCCGCACGTTATTCAAGTCTCACTTTGCTTTTTAAATCTTACATACATTTCAACGTAGGTTTTAGCAAAATGCGTGGTCTGATTGTGTGAGCATGGGCGATTTGGACCCCTTGTCGCTCAATCCTTTGCAGATCTGGGTTGTCATGACAATATATTAGAGGCTTGTAATAAGACGGTCATGTAGCTAGACATCTGCAACATGACTGTTAGACAGACCTTTCCTGGCTAAACCTGGATGTAATAGCTGTGGATCAATTAAATGATTCATCCAAAACATTCCGGCCAAGTATCAGAGATGCAATCACAGCCCCGGAAGAGTATTAATTCAAACTAAGTCATTGCTCAGGGATCTATTTATAGTATATGAACAGTGATAGCAAAACCCTGTGTCACCTGTTGGACAGGTATTTGGATTACAAATCAAACTAAATCACCATATTAATCAGATGTATAAATAAAACGAGTCAAAACAAAATAATTTCGTTGTATTTGACGAAAAAACCCGAAGATTTGCGTTTTGTTGTGTCCACCATGCCGCGGCGAGTTGGAACCAGCGTATCACAATAGCCGTTATTCATTGGTACTCGTCAATCTACCGTATATCAGAAATGACGCCATGTCATGTCATACATCCGATCTCACGCAACTACCGTCTGTTCGTTTTGCGAACATTCATCGATGGATTCCGGCCCTTACAAAGGTTACAAACGGGAACGTGGACTAAGAGCAGTTTACTGGCTCAAACCACAGAGCAGTTTACAGGTTTCGCGGGTGAAAGATTAAAGAGTTCACCCTGATTTCAGTGTCATATCGCTGTATTTAACCCACCTTTACTTTTAATGAGCTTTTCGAACAGGGAGCCCTATTAGTAAGCTTGTTGACCCTTATACCACAAAAAATACATATGCATAAGCATATAGGCAGCAATTGTCGAACCCAACGGCTATCCAGTCAATTCAACGAATTTAGCTTGGTCGATTTAACGACAGCGCCATGGTATTGTAAGCATCAGTGACGTCTTAAAGTAAAACTCCAACGGGTAAGGAAACGATTTGGTGGTGATGACCAACATAAGGATAAAATGATAAAGATCGTGGGTATCACTAAACAAAATCATGTGATGAATGGTATCTAGTTATCGTCTTGAAATCATTGATGACAGATTAGGGGTCCCTTCAACCATAAGTTCCATAGTTTACCCTGATAATGGAACATGACTTTCAACCACGTCGCCCCCGTTGTTACGTGACTTTCCACCACGTCGCCCCCGTTGTTAGCGTGACTTTCCACCACGTCGCCCCCGTTGTTAGTACTTTAGCGTCGCCCCCACATGTTCACACCACGTCGCCGTCGCCCCGTTGTTAGCGTGACTTTCCACCACGTCGCCCCCGTTGTTAGCGTGACTTTCCACCACGTCGCCCCCGTTGTTAGCGTGACTTTCCACCACGTCGCCCCCGTTGTTAGCGTGACTTTCCACCACGTCGCCCCCGTTGTGTAGCGTGACTTTCCACCACGTCGCCCCCGTTGTTAGCGTGACTTTCCACCACGTTGCCCCCGTTGTGAGCGTGACTTTCCACTGCGTCGACCCCGTTGTTAGCGTGACTTTCCACCACGTCGCCCCCGTTGTTAGCGTGACTTTCCACCACGTCGCCCCCGTTGTAAGCGTGACTTTCCACCACGTCGCCCCCGTTGTTAGCGTGACTTTCCACCACGTCGCCCCCGTTGTTAGCGTGACTTTCCACCACGTCGCCCCCGTTGTTAGCGTGACTTTCCACCACGTCGCCCCCGTTGTTAGCGTGACTTTCCACCACGTCGCCCCGTTGTTAGCGTGACTTTCCACCACGTCGCCCCCGTTGTTAGCGTGACTTTCCACCACGTCGCCCCCGTTGTTAGCGTGACTTTCCACCACTTCGCCCCCGTTGTTAGACAACAATGCAAGGCCACGTCATACTCGTGTAACTCGGTGGGAAGTTGTCGCATCCAAGGCCAACATAGGGTAATTAATGATAAGACAGGCGGTGATCAGTGATTCAGAGGACAGTCTCTTACACAAAACAACTGTTCCATCAAGGTCGATGGCCAGCTATTCTCAATTCAGAGATACATTCGCATCGGCCTTCTCGACGAGAGATGTTAGATTGCATCAGTCAATGTCACTTGGCCGTTGTTATTTAGAGACCAACAGCTAGATAATGATCACTCTACGAAAGGTCGGGTGGGGATAATAGGTGCTTTGTGCCTCCTATTTTGTGGTCGAATACGCAGAGAACTGAAAGACGACTTGCCTAACGGGAGAGAAGAAACGAAGCTAGACGTTTACTAAGAAAGAATTTATGTTTCGTTTATGAATGAAGATTAGGAATAATCAGGCCGCATAAGTGGGATTTAATGGCCAACAAACGAAACAATTTACCTCAAATCCATTTTCTTTATCCACCACTGAAACGCAACATCCGCTAATCACTAGGAACCGGATATCACATATGCAAATATGAAAGGCAAAGAACCATTACCATCTTTACCATGGTTTTTATAGTACTTACGTTGCAGACATTTCATGCATTAGTTTGCACTATGAATTTACCACATATATACGATGCAGTTAGGCAAAGAGCAGAATACAACAAAACAATTTGGACAATGTGTCCGTAAATCAAGAACAAATCTTGCTAAATGATGCATTATACAGCTAATTTGCTTTTGTTAATCTGTTTTCGGAAATACGGTTCAACTTGCCTATTAGTGTGAAGGAAGCTAATGCTGGGTTACCATGCGTCACTATCTCTGCCAAGTGTCCAAGGGGGGCTACTGCCTTAAAGCAAAAGTCTGTAAAAACAAATCCAGATAACAAGGATGTTACATACAGAATATGGTAGGGTTATGCAAGAGACTTTTGCGGAAAGATACAATTGATAGGAAGCGAAGGACCAATATAGCTTTAAGTATGCGACAAAGTGTCACGTTGACGGGGCAGGAGGAATCCGTCTATCCTCATCGTGTTTACCAAGATATGTAAGTTTTAAGCTTACTCAGCTTGCAGCAACCCTGGCTATAGCGATTGCATCACATATTTATGTAGGTATCCTGTTGGCTTTACCAACATTGAAATACAGGATGTATTTCCAGGTTACTTTGTGTCATCCACCAGAGTAAATCTTTTGTAGTAGGTAGAATTAAACGGGGCGCTTGTCTCACCTCATGCATAGTGAATGATATGGGTATTATCAAAGCATCCAGGAAGGTTGCATATATACACATCGAAATATGTCAGTGGCCAGGCGATAACCAATTAGGTATATGTTAGTCAAATATCAGAATATAATTGCTTGCTTCTACATGCTACAATCATTCACCTCGTCGAACATTGCGCATTCGCTGTTGAATTGTACCCAATGCAGAGACTTGACAATACCTAGTTCACAATGCACTGACATAGGGTATGAGAACGAGCAAAATTGACACTGTAAGGTTTATGAACGATTTCATCTGTTTTGCAAGCGCTTTAATAATAAAGACCACAGAAGCAGATGTCTCTCATTAATTGAAGCATACTTAATACTTTAGGCAAACAGAAACAACAGAAATATAAATGACATTGATTAGGTGCAGCCAATTTTGACACTGTATCTTCCCGTTTTTTTTGTGTAATGTATGATGTATGATTTAGGTAATAAATACATGTAACAGAAAGAACAATCACATTGATGAGGTGCGGCCAATGTAGCCACTATGTCTCGCTGGTATCTTTTGTATAATGTATGGTTGACCTACCATTACGAAACATTTTACTCAAACACTTATAGATTTTGAACACAGACTTAAACTGCTTTCTCAGCAAGACGCCATATGTACGAGTGGAAAGCATCGCTGACATGGGTCATTACCATAATTTCTTTGCAAGTGTAAACGACTATCTAGAGAGGACTGAATTAACAGAAACAGTGAGATGTTCATACAAACGATCACCACAGGGACTTTCATTGGTCAAATTATTTGCGCTGTGCAGACTTTACAACATTGCTATTCTCATCATTTCGGTACAATTCAAGGAATCTGTTATTGTTACCCTTCCTGTAAACTAGAATGGGGATTTCATTGAGGCTCATTGCTTTTGTCACTGCCAGTTTATTGCATTTTATTTAGTATAACTGGAAATTGTAGTGCTTCTGATTACCTGTGAAAACCAGATAATGAGAATAATGACGTTACATTTAAAATACAATAGAGAACATGGTTGTCAGGCGCATACTAGAGCTCAATATACGAAGTAAATCACTGGTTGATTTTTCGATAACCCATTAAACACTGAGAGCAGGAACCAATTAACCTGTCGGACGTTGGGTTTTACCTTATCCATTACCGCTCACCAAGGTGGCATTTTATTCCCGTAGCTATTCAATGTGTATGATGGTGCTACATATAATACGCTGCTGAAACTTCCATTGGGGGTTCATTAATGCTTTAATCATGTTTTATATGAGGATGATTATTGTTTGATTGCACCAATTGTCAGTTGTTTTCAAAAACTGCTAGATCTATGTTACGAATTATGCACCATTCTTTACAAGGTATTCAACTCAACCAAATCGTTCGCCCTTATGTAACACTAAATGATAACCACCTACAATATTTTGATCGGTGCAAAATATTATGTTTAATATTCAAATCGATTCAAATAATTTATGAGGAAATTAACAAACTTATTTAGCCAGATAATGAAATGTTCTAGTAATGTAAAATTAGAATGATTGTGATAATGTCAGATCTGGTCGATGTAGGGTACAGCGACACAGGATTTGATGGGTGCTTGATATATTGAATGCATATGATTCATATCCAACGGACCTGGTGTCAAATAAAACCAAACTATAATGTTAATTATACCAGCAGCGTGATGGTTATTGCAGTCAACAAATTGTGCTCTCACAGCTTATTCGACATAACCAAATAGACAATGATAATTAGATGTTGTCATTACACGTAGCTAATCAACAGTGAAAGCCTAATGAGACTATTAGACATAGGTAAATTGACATCCATAATGCATGCAGCCGTTAGACATAGCCAACTTATTATTGGTAGTGTAATGTAGCCATACGGCAAGTTTCTATTATTATATCGTTGAAGACATAGTCAACAGCTCATTGAAAATGAAGATCAGTGACACATTCCCTGTTGTTTGGCAATATCATGGGGGTCAAGTCTGTCGATATGTAGACAGACTAACGTATTTTGGTAATTGACATAGATATTATTTACACTAATCCATGCATTATGTGAACAGACCAAACATCCATTAGGGCAACCAAAGCGCATGGTTATTGTATCAGCTATCCGGTTTTAAAGATGCATAAGCATTTAAGTAACTTACAGTCGTTCCCCACGTCAACTTGCAAATCGATTGCTGCAATCATGAATACATTTATCAAATTTGATAGCCATGGTTTGATGGCAGCGGTTGTGAGAGGATGCACTGAAATCGCGTGTTGCATTGAACTGCGACAATATTAAAAAACAAATAAATGAATGATGCATCGCAAATGCTTATTGTTTGAATTGGTTTGTTGTTCGCCACAAACAAAAGGACACACTGCATATCTGCCTCTACAACATGTTAGTTAATGCCAAATGGGAGACATAATATATTACATTCAATCAGCATTAAGGATAACTATACCATCCCACATGGCTCCAGAATGAAACTCACCAAAGCAAATATTGATTGAATATTATATGAGATAAAAAGACGACTATAGGACAGAGTTGCTACCCGGTCCTCAGAAGATATCTCATTGCCCAACGCGTCGAAAAGGGTGAAGGGGCATTTTATCATCAGCCTTCCTATAGCAAATCATACTAAACAGCAGCAAAGGGGCACATTTTGCTCTGCCGACACTCCGCACATTGGGGAATGGCTGAGGATACCACTTATATGATAATTTAATAACCATTTCAGACAATCAAAATTAACGAAGATGACAAGAGAGGAGGGGAATGAACAATATGTATAAATAAGAGAGTTCATATGTGAGGAGCAAATCACGTTGTAGCCAAACATCTTGCATGAGGAGCAAAACTAAAACAATTGGAATGGCTGATATGACCAACTGGCTTACTTATCCACACCCTTAAGGTATATGTTCCAGTGATTAGTATCAAAGTGAACAAGCAATCAGCAAACATCACCCCATAACCATCAGCTAATCGCGGTCAATGACGCAATAATACCTCTATCCTGCTGAGACAAGCAATCCCATTATAATGTTGCGTAAGCTGATTGGCATAGATATAGCAGATTGCAAACACTCATATAGCTGTCGTATTAGCGTGGTCGCTATGGGTACAATGTTTACGACGGGGTGAACGGAGTGGTTGTCAAATACTGACATAATGTGTCAACTCGTATACGATATTTTTAAGAGCAATATCCATTATTGTCGTGCCGTGTAACGATGGTTGATATTTAGTTCTTTCATCCCAAACAACATATTTACATCACAGTTACAGAAACACAATCCCATCCCTGAGAGATATTCTCTCAAAATACGCCATTATCACATTAATCTATATTTAGTAAGCGACCGGGGATAGAAAGACATTGTCTCTTTGTATTCACATGTAATTCCGTCGCCTCATATGGAGCATCTTAAACTATTGCCGATTCTACACCGCGTCGTTTAGTTCCTTTGTTTAAGTGACTCTCAAAGGATTTCAACAAGGCCATGTCATACTCGTACAGTGCAGTTTGGCCAACAACTGTAGCCAAATCTAAGGTTAACTTAGGTACAGTAATAATAGTTGTTGGCCAGTGATTCAGAGACCAGCCTCTTACATGGAACTGATATATCAAGGGCGGTGGGTAACAATTCTCAATTAAGATATACTGTTGCATCAGCCATCGGACAAGTGAAGATGTTGTGCTTAAATTGTATTAGTCGGTACGTAGCCTCGGGCATGAGATTTTTTATAATTAGCAATAAGCTTCTTTTATATGTATTACCTTTATGACTCGTCAGGTTTTGAAGGTTAATTAACGATATCCTGCCGTGAAGGTGGAAATAACCACGTAATTGGATCCCAAAAACCCGTTTTATGTAAGAAGCCAGGCAATAGAAAGAGATGCAGAGAAGTGTCTTTGCGAAGGAGTTACTAGAATTCTCTAGGACGTCGATAAGCCACATATGGGCAAACGTCCGTTTTGGTTGAACTTTAAACAAGTTGATGTAGAAAAAACATTAATGAAGGAGGCCTTGGCAGCCACAACAAGATGTATTGGGTACGGCACGTACAACTTATAGGGTGCGTGCAGTTTCTATTTAAGTCAGACATGTGAAAGTAGAAATATTGGTTGAGAAGTGCAATATATCTGAGTATGACGGGATTGAGATTGAGGCTGCCAGAGAGAACGCACACGATAGTGGCGGTGTGGTGTTACGTTTATGGGCGAGATTGAACCAAATGACGTTTAACGCAAAACACTAGATCCTCGACCTGTCATTTGCTCTAATTGTGACACACCAGTGGATTTTAGATGATTATGGATATATGCCGCCGTTTATCTGTATATGTAAATGGATGAGACGTTAGGTGTATGTAAATGCGTGCAGTTTGTATCGTGATTATTTTTGGAAAAATATAAAAGCTGCATTGTAAGGTGCACTGCAAGCATGTATGTGCCACCGAATGATCAAAGGAGATTTCATGGAGTCCTTCTCATACCTAGCCACCCTGTTGTTTGTTGGATGATAAACAGTGCAATGAAAGTGCTGCATGACACTCCGAAATAATGGGGCCTCACATAGTATGGCCATTCACAATATAATTTTGTGTTCCAAAAATGAACATTGCCAATGTGAGTCCGTCACGTATAATCAATGAAATGTTTCTTGAGTGAGGAAAAATGTGACTATTGGCTAGGCATATATCATGCTTAACCATAGTCCTCGGTCAACATGGATGAATGGATGAAAATATATTCGGTTTTCACTGATCCATGCATAAGGCGAACTAACTGAACATTCATTGATTGAGTCAGCGCAAAATGTTATTGCTACAATAGTTTGAGAGTTATGGCAACAGCAGCAGCCCGGGAAATCAGGAAAAAAATATTTATATTAGAATGTCATTGAGGAGGCAGTTATGTAATGATACACATTATATATATATATATATATATATATATATATATATATATATATATATATATATATATATATATATATATATATATATATATATATATATGTGTGTGTGTGTAATGATACACATTATGTAGTGTAACATTATCTGTAACCAGATTAATTAACTTAAACAGACAGAATTGCTGTATCCATATAATGTTGAGGAATATCCTGATCGTAACATGTACATTATATTCGATACATAGGGAGGATGAAAGCAATCTCGCTTGACGGTAACTCACACACGATAAAGCGTCCTAGGCAAATATCGCATTGCCAGCAAGAAGCCATATGTCAACTACCAGCGATAAGGTGATGGTTATCTTATCCACTTTAGCCAAAATAACAGAAATAATATATGACACGTTGTATCAAATTAGACATGAATGATATTTATCGTATGTGTCTAATGAGAGAAATGAATACACAAACAGCGGAATTACATAACGTCCTATTGCTGACAGATAGGCGTAATCGGTTTAACGAAAGCACTTTGGTATTGATAGCATCCGTGACGCCATTGATCACGTTAAAGCATCTATACCTATTACCGACTGAACATCATATCGTCCTCAACTTCAAAAACATTACGACGCCACAGGGGATCAGTAATGATGACAAATACACATAGGAGCGATGACGAATGCATAACGACACCATATGAAATCAGACATGGTGACGCTACAAAGGTGCATAGACGCATGCAAAGAACAGCTAATATACAACCATTGGACTCACTAGGACAACAACCACACGAAAATTATTTCAATGAGAAAATATCAATTTGCTCTGAAACGGCTTCAATTTCTTTTGTCAGTATTAGACATCTTTAGAATGAGGCCGCAAATTGCAATCACTTTCAATTGCTCTAATTCATGAACACTGGTCCGTACCCATCGTGTCAACAACAATTGATCACATTCGCATAACCTGACACTGAAGCCGCGAACCCATCATCATCAAATCAGAAGGATCTATTTATGATAAATCTGCATCGCGATGAATGATGAAGCCGAGTTAAGCAGCCAGTGGACCGACCTTAAAATGGCAGATGCTTTTGACAGTGCAGAAATGTTTTGATAACTCTTCAGTATCTTACCATAATGGCTGCGTCAGTGCCCGCTTAACGAATCCACATGGATAAGCCTGTTTGTGCTGATACACATTGTAAAGTAGTTGTTCACTGAATTAGCCTTGGCACCTCGTCACAGATCGATTGAATGCCTCTTTCGTTAATTTCTGAGAATTATAAATATATATAAATATACACATATATATATATATATATATATATATAATTATATATATATATATATTAATATAAATTTAAATATATATACATATATATATAAATATATATATAATGTATATATATATATATTTTATATATATATATATATATATATATATATATATTTATATATATACATATATATATATATATCGTGTCACAAGATTTTTGGGTGAATTCATCATTTTGATGAATACACACAAAAAATCATCATTGGTTAAATATCAGCTTATTCTTCTGTCCAAGACACCTGTGTCATTGCCAATTCAGAAAGCCACGATTGATAAAACTGTCTGTGTTGTTGCTAAGCTTAAACCACAGTGATCCACAAGTCGTGTTATCTCGTCCTACATCAATTGAATGCCAATTCCGTTCGATGTTGTAACAGATGAAGTTCGATTAATAGTCCTCGGCGAGACTTGAGACTTGATACAGATGATTGCCATGATTGGATCTTGTATCTATCACATATTGAGGTCTTAAACTAGGAATCTGTCGTATGTGCAACTTAAGCAAATGTCTGGGTAATTTGTTAACCGTGGTCACGTTGACTTTGGAGTTGTAAGCTGGACATAATACATATATAATATACAAGGACTGCATCTAATGGTCCAGCATTGGGGATGTTTTACTCCCAGATTAGGCCACAGGAAGGCAGGTTACATAATATGAAATTAAAGTGCACATACTGCAGTTGGGCTTGTAACATCATCTCCTGATCACTAGGATCAACTCCTGAAGAAATAAATATGAACTCATGAACCACTTCCATAATGATCCATGCGCACAATCAATAACACAGCGCTTCTTACTAGAAGTTTTATTCTGCTGACTCAATTCGTCATTGTAGCAAATGACATCTTCATTAGAGTACCGTTAAATGCTTCGACAAAGCTCATACACCAATATCAACCTTCACAAGAAAAATCAGACTTTGAACATTGAAAAAAGAAGACATTCAAAAGAAATCACAAAATTATCATTATAATATATAGAGATGTGTAATATATATATATATATATATATATATATATATATATATATATATAAATATATGAATATATACACATATATATTTATATATATATATATATAAAAATTTACATATATAAATATATATATTAATATGTATATATATATTTATATATGTATGTATGTATATATATATAAATATATATATATATGTATATATATATAAACGTATATGTATATATATACATATATACATTTATATACATATATATATAAATATATGCAAATACATATTAATATATATATATACATATATAAGTTATACACAAATATATATATATATATATATGTGAGTGTGTGTGTGTGTGTGTGTGTGTGTGTGTGTGTGTGTGTGTGTGTGTGTGTGTGTGTGTGTGTGTGTGTGTGTGTGTGTGTTAACTTCGGTTTGTAACACAACGTAACGCTTCAGTAAGACACCACCAAAATGCTTAAGCATTTTCTGTATGAAGAGCGTACAACCAGGGGTAAATGTTTGCAATTTCAAGAACCAGTCAATATGAGAGTCATAGTCTAAACCCTGGCGATTCGATCCAATGCCAGAGGGTGATATTTGCCTATTACTGTTAATCTGAATGTGCGCTGAATATACACAGGGAACAGATTATTTCATTTGTAGGTGGTTTGCATATGTTGCTTCAGTTGTGTAATGGCGTTGGCCAGTATCCACGGTGTGGGGTTTGGCTATTTAGAGGATGGATCAAAGCATGGAGAGCTAATACGCAAAGCATTCGACCCTTCAAGTATAGTACAAGTCTTTATCATCTATCCGAGAGATAAAATGTAAAACTTCCGTGCCCTCGGTAAGATAGAGTAAAGCATATGATGTGCGTGTCCTCGGTTAGATAGAGTAAAGCATATGATGTGCGTGTCCTCGGTTAGATAGAGTAAAGCATATGATGTACGTGTCCTCGGTTAGATAGAGTAAAACATATGATGTGCATGTCCTCGGTTAGATAGAGTAAAACATATGATGTATGGTCCTCGGTTAGATAGTGTGAAACATATTATATGCGTGTCCTCGGTGAGATAGTGTAAAACATATGATGTATGGTCCTCAGTTGGATAGCGTATAACATATTATATGCGTGTCCTCGGTTAGATAGAATAAAGCATATGATGTATGTTTCCTCAGTTTGATAGGCAAAGGTTATTAATTACCATTGATAAGAGGTCCAGCTGGTAAACTTAAATATTAGACGGCCAATCTCTATTGTTATGGTGGTCTGTAACAATAGCAAATGACTCATGAATACGTCTAATATGAAGCAGTTATTTGCTAAAATATATTGCCTCAATTACAGCAACGCATTGGTCTGTTATCACAGTGTCATTGGCATTAACCCATTCCCTTTCTTGAAACCCAATGAAATCAATAAACAGATCTTTATGTAAATGTGTGTGTATGTGTAGGGAGGACACGATATGCGTGTGTAAAGTATCAAGTTATAAGACCTTAACCATTCTTGGTGCTGCTGCACTAAAGGCAGTGTTTTGTCTAAACCAGCACACTTGTCATGACATATGGTTTGCGATGAAGCGTTTCGCATTTTGTGATGGCGTGGCGGGACTTCCAATCAATATTCAAGTTATCATAATTTGACAGCAAATGACGCACAGCAGGATTATGTCTTATCAAACTTTAGGAATGTTGTGAGATAACTTACTTCCGTTTGTTTCGTTCTTGATAGCTTACAACATTATTTGTCTGACAATGATACATTGCTGGTGACGATGCATTTGCAGTTCACTAGTAAAATGCAACGCCCTCCTCGTGATCCAACACGAATCCTTCGATACGTTTTCGTTTTGAGACAGCAGACAATATCAACGGATGTACTTAATACAAACAAACAGAGTAACCCAGCGAAATTCTACTTAACGAGTAGTAGGTGAATTACCGATGTTACGAGTGGCACTTGATTCAAATCCCATTCGGCTTTTGTGATCTGGTAAATCTGACCGTTTGCAGATCAACCACACCAACTTAAAACCCTTTTTCATCAAGAGCGCAGTGTAGCGGGGGAAATCATCCTTGACATGTGACACGGCATGTCTGTCCGGAGAGGATTGAACTAACAGATGCTATGAGGTATTTGTTTAAACCTCCGCCACATTGCCTTCTCTGCAGACGTTAAAATGTTGTTATTCCCATGTTTTCTAACACGCGGTAAATTTTCCGGAATCTACTATTGTACCCCTTGTTGCGAAGAATCGACCATTGCTCTTTAACCGGCATATTCATAACTATTTGAATAAGAATAATTGGATATTACAGTTAACTATTTATGAAAATTATTCGGTCTTCATGGCGGGTTATTATTCCGATGCCTGCTTTTAGAGCGTTTACAGTGGACTAGCGTTTGAGATACGCCTCAGATGTTTGACCAAGTCAATCACAGATTGCTATTTAGAAATATCAGAAAACGCACAGTGCTCTTGATTATACGAATAATCTGACACTTCTGGCCCAGGTGCCAATTAACCTGTATGTCTGCGGGTTATACTCTGTCTAATGCCGCTCTACAAGTTATCATATTATTTCCAATATCCTAATTTGTATATTGGTGATCTATGAAATATACTGTCAAAATCACGGATTGGCTGTTTTTTACGAATGATGTAGGCCTTTTCCATGTCTTTAATGGGGATGATTAATTTGTCATAGCCCCATGTCTGAGTTGGCTGAAAAGACTGCTTGATCTATAGTACGAAAGTAAGCACCATTCAAACCAATTGTTTGCTTTATGTAACATTGAATGATAACCAATTACAGTATGTTTATCAGTGCAAATACTTAAGTTTCATAGTTAATTCAATTCAAATAATTCATTAAGCAAATTAAGGAAAAACATTTAGCCACAGAATAAAATGTTCCAGTAATGTAATAAAACCAATCTTTGAATGACTGTATAATGTCAAACATGAAAACACTTAGGATGCAATGGCACCGCATTTTATGGTTTGCTAGTCATATTCAACGAATATTAAATGTGTCCTACTGGCTTGGTGACGATCAATATTTAGATGCGCTTACTCATCCACAGAACAATTTAAAGACACAAGATATCAGTCACATTTAAAGGTTCACATTTCAACGAGTGTGAGCTAGTGTGTCAACGCCTTATATACTTAGGGTATGTAACAAATTATTTTTGTAGAAATTGTTTTCACTAATCCACACAAAACAATGAATACACTGGATTGCTGCATAGACAACATATCACTTAATGTCATTGCACAGTGCATTCACTCTGTATACAGAGTGACAGTGACAATACCATCCCGCTGGGCAGTTAAAATGTACATCGGTCCGCAATGTAACTCATACCCAATCAAATATTAATTGAATACTATGTAAGAGACAGAGACGGTCGTAGGGCCGAGACAAAGTAAATGTTATTGAGTCATTAGTTATTCCATTGCAATCCATACCAAACATCAGCAACGGTGGCATATTTTCTCTTGCAGTCATTGAAGACCTTGGGTCGGGAGTGGGTGTGGGGGGGGGGGGGGGGGGGTCACAACGGTTACCCCTAATATGAATATCTAATAACCACTTCGAACAAAGAAAATTAACGAAATTGGCAGTTGAAGATAGGAATGAAGAATGTGTTAAATATAACTGTAGATAAATGTGCTTATTTAATTGTAGCAACCTCCGTGTAGTTGACATGACATATTAAATAGAAAGGGCAAATATGTGATACTGGAATGCTTGATCAGCAGTAGAAGCAGCAACAGCACGGTATGGATTACGTTGATGTGTCCAAAAGAGAACAGTCTCAAATCACGACTGGGAATCCGTATAACCAGCGACAAAATCATCAACTACAAACGGGGGGTCATTCGCAATAATACCGCTATCAGGCTAGTACAAGCCATGGCGTTGTAATGGGACTTAAACAGATTGATGTGGTATTGCATCGCCATTCCATTTGTTTGGTGCTGAATGTTAGCTAGTGTGACTTGACAATGTCAATGTATTCCAAGATCATTTTGCACAAGCCTGCCAGTCTCTTTACGTCAGGAATTAAGGTAGTTAACAAAATTGATGGTCCTGGTCCACATTTGACCTGATTGTTACAGGCACGTGGTTTATTTAACATCTATGGATGCGCTGGTTGCGTTTCAGACACAGCTTAGGGTGAACTCTCCTTACCACAACCTTGGTCGAATAAAGATGGGGATGGAACACAAGGATGACGTGTATACTGTAGATGCACCGGGGAAACTTCTCAACTATCATCACATAACTATAATAAAAGACCATCGTCTTCCCCTTTTTCTCTGCTCAGTGCATATTGAATTATTCCGCTTTTACTCACGCATATTTTGGAGACACATCCATCAATCACACCCTACTTGCTACGTTGTGTCTACATTGATTATTTCACAGGTTAGTGGATTTATTATGATAACGTATGGACAAACATGCCTTTATTCCGCGAAAGAAAACGTCGCCTACTTGACTCATCGTGTCAGACTATGACCTCATATCCTCATACCCTCATGTCATTGTCTAACATGCCACCAAACAGCCGCTTCAGCTCTATAAATATATCAGTATGATACCGAACTGACATTCATATAAATATTAGGAAGTACATCTGTCATCCATCAACAACTTCACTCACACTGCGTCACTTCCATGTGTTACTTAAAGGATCACGCCATTAAACGCCTTTCGTCCTGGTTGGCCAGAAAACCTTCTTCAGAGCAGCTTGTATTAAAGGATATATGACAGAGCCATTCTACCCATGTCAAGCTTTAAGAATCGAGCGCAATTGACAGCTCTCTCACTATATCAGTATGCCACCGAACTGTTTTTATATAAATATATTGGAAGTACATCTGTCATCCATTAGCTCCATTAATGCTGCGTCAGTGTGACATAACAGGAGACGCCATTAACGCCATAAGTCCTGTCTGGCTAGAAAACCTTCTTCCGACAGCTAGTATTGTGGGATATATGATAGGGCCATTTATAGCCATATCAAGCTTGGAAGCATTAAGCGCAATTGTCAGTTACAGAACTAGCGCTGTTAAGCGATGCCGTTGGTGTATTCATGAGCGTTAAGTGCTGCTTTCATCAGGAGCACTCTTTGATGTAGGCGTCAAATAGCACCCTATTAGTATACAGTATACACGCTATGCTTTTGAGCACTACTCTTGACTAATGTGTGCGCCAATATAGAAATCTGACGCCAGTCGATGCAATATCAATTCATGCAAAAGAAAAGGCATCCATGATGAGAGCACAAGCTCCGTGATGTCCACCAGTTCAAACCACTTGGCTTTTAAGCTTGACATAACAGGTAGCTTTAATGTCAAACTTCCGGTTTCAATACGATTGTTGATTTAAGAATTTTATTAAGCAAACATGCAAACTAAATGACATTTACAAAAGCCCGATCTCCGTGTAACTCATTCAGCATATAAACTTATATCCGTGTGCAATTAAGTCACTAAAATTGTAGATCCATATGCATGTCATGCAATGCAGGCAGCATAGGTTGTAGATTACATCAGACCCCATCCCCAACAAACACCTTTGACGTTATGTCCGGTATTAAGTGCTCCCTATCATTACCCAATCGAACAGCACATAGTCCACGAGAGGCCACGGACCATTATCATTCTTACCGAGGTTTTCGTGGGCTGGATTCATCCACTGCGAACTCCTGAACATTATTGGCTAAAAGCCATGAACACACATCATCTTATCTAAACACTAGAGGTGTCCATGGCTTGAACTCCTGCATATCTTTATCCCCATGTCATGTCACCACAGCCATCTGACCATTTTCCATGTTTGAATGAAAGTTAAGTCACTGTTTACCCCGATACTTGCAACAAATATAATCTAGGTAGTTGTTGCTGGCATTGGTCGAGGGGTACCAGCAACCATCCGCTCAGACATGAGTCAAATGGGCGATAATGACGACCACAAACATGTTCAGAGTCACCCCAGTACTGTAACTGGACATTGCAGGAGCACATCTCACAAGAAAACGTTTTATTCCTGTCGGCCAGCTGACAAGTAAATCAAAGTTCGCCTATGATAGCTAATGACAGTTACGATCGAAACTTTGATCCTGATAGGCTTAAAACACCTCGTTAAGAATCGATACACTAACTACAACAGATGGGTCAAATATCATGTCATAAGTAAACATATCGGAAACATTCAAGCAACACGCCTTTTGATTGGTTGATATCTATGTCGTTGACAATAGTTCCGAGCTACGTCGATTGGCTGGATGTATCCAATGAGCATCCATGACAGACCACACAATTAGGCAAAAACATTACGTCTGTTGCTAACGATAGTAGTATTCTATCAATCAGAAGCAAATAATCTTAAGGTCAGGTGATCTAAGTAATATCAAAGCGATGAAGGTGCAGTGAAGTCCTACATTTACTGAGATAATTGTCACTAGCAATTGGCTTGCTCAAGCGAAGTCTCAAACTCTATTATGTACGTTAGATTTTCGTTATACATTGCTGAAGAAAATGCAGAAATATGTATGAAATACATAGACGCACAAATCTACAGCAATTTATATGCATTTGAAATTCATTGAAATTCATTCTTCGTGTTTCTTGATTATTCAAATTAGTGAATGACGTGTTGGAGCTGTTACATATCGCTGTGCCCTCATAGCTGTAAGCTACATTTGACCAGATACGACAACCATTTTCAATACAGGCGCACGAGAATATACGATATGTGCCCAGATTTATACATAACCCTACCTTAAGCTATGTATAAATTTCCATTGAGAATATTGCTACTCCAGGCCATACCGAGGAGTTTGACGCCGCGTTTGCGAACACAAAGCAGGTAATTAGGCATTGCTAATCACCCTCACTGCCGGTTACTATCTTAATCGATTGAAAACTGCCTTTGTAATTGCCCTGCATCAGCGAATCGCAATCAATACGCATCTTCCATATTGTTCGTTGATGAGGATGCTTGAGAAAAAATGCTAAATTATCAGCATACGCACGATATTGTAATATCCATATTCACTTCCAATACAGGATACATAAATTCCGAGGCGCGGTACATGTCGCTACGATCATATACAACCAACACAAGCTCGCTTTACAGGCTACTTCATTCTTTTGTAATGAACATTTTAGTGTAGACTACCCAATTCATTATCCCACATGCGTATTTCAAGACGCATCGTTTGTTTGATTTCGTCTAATCGCTTTCTCTGTTACATTGCTGCAGTATATTCATCCGTAAAGCCATCAATACCTTTGAATGCGGCCGTAGTTAAGTACTCGGTAACTGTTCCCCTGCACGCTTGTCGACAGTAATGCTGCTTCGTGGCCAACGTTATTGACTTACAGGTACTTTTCACGAGTAACAGCGTCCGCGAATTTTACGATATTCGATCTTTCATGTCCGCGCTGTGGATGTTTTAGATTGCCAATGTCTGAAGCAAGGGGAACTTGCCTGGAGTCAACATCAACATTTTTGGCATGTCAGGGGGATGTGAAGGTCTGGAGCAAAGAGTTTATAGCAACGCTGAGCTGCGTGACGATTATGCAATTACTCGAAAGACACCCCCGACATCAGGCGACGATACCATGAAATCAACAGAAGCACATGGGACTATTGATCCAACGTCTCGGGGCTCGGTGGCTGTCAAAGATATGGAGTCATCTGATTGGTCGAGACAACCACAGCTCCGAAGTAAACAGAGCAGTTCGCGTGGTTTTAAGAGACTCTATAACAAGCCGCTATGACAATAACGCCTCGGCTAACAGGTGGCGTCTTCGCATATTTCTTCGGGCGGAAGCCTCGAGTGAACTCTTTGGTTAAAGTGCGTAACACAATAGCTGTAATTCATTGGTCCTGAAGAACAATGGAGTCTATAACACTACTGCGTTCCACGCAGACATATATAATGCTATCTTGTTATTGTGCCGCATATTTTACTTGATCGAAAATCATGCTGAGAAATTTTCAACATCATTATTTGGCTGGAAATAAGCATTATGTACTGTAGAGATCTGTTTAATCTAGTTGTATCGTTCCTCCGTAAAACCATGAACAAAACGAATTTTAGCTGTAAATCATTACGCGCTCTATAACTGCCTCGATATCGATGTGTTAACATACTCTTAGGTTAAAAAATGTAGATTTCCTCAAATCTTATCATGATAAAGTTATTGGCATCAATGCGCAAAAAATGCGGTAATTTCCAACGACAAAAATTGCGACAGCATATCTAAGGATCTTTTGTCAGAGACTGCAGTGCCACGTAGCGACTGAAATGCTTACAACTTTAAACTGTTGGTTTCCAAGGTGCGGTTGCTAAACAGCTTGCTTGAGAACCTCGTTATAAATATGGGACTAAACAGTTAACCTCATTATAATAATTCACCTATATGCATCATGAGTCGTAGATTATGACAAGCCAATCAACCTAGTAAATTAATTAATGAAAATGCATTGGTATTGTTATCGTCAGTGACGTCTTTAATTTAGGGCAACAGCAGATATAAAAATGACTTTGGCGATGACTTGCTATCGGAAAACAGGTCTTTCATGGGCGCGCACGTAAGATTGAGTGCTTGCTACTGTCTAAAGCACCACATAGCACCATTACGGGGCTCGAACATGCGACCTTGGGGTTTAAAGTCTAACCCCCTAATGCAACTTGGGCATAGCTTTGTCTCGGTGTATTCGAAAATGATTAAGTCGTCTCGTGTATACCTATTGTTGACTCAGCACATCGTCACCTTCATTGTTAAAGTTACATTCCTAGGATTTATACAAAACCACGTCGTACTCATGAGTAGTTGCGTCTTCAAATCAAAGGCTGATACAAGGACATGGTGATGATCAGTGATGTCGATAGCGGTCTCTTGCAAGAAACAACTGTTCCATAAAGGCTGATGGATAGAGGTTCCCCACTCAGAGATATAGTCGCATCGATCAACTAGACGAGCAATGTTAGGCAAAAACGACAACCTCACCTTGGTTGCAATTTGTTATATTCCCGGTTGGGAAGTGCGAGGGTAGGATTGTTTAAGATGGCGGTCTGAAGGATGATTTGACCGTTTGATGATTAACTGGTTTTATTCGGATGCTAGATTATGTGTATTGGTTTGCTTAGGTTATCATAGGGAAATCAATCTCCTGCAATGTATTGCCATTTGATTGGTGGTGTGAAGGTTAGTTTGGCGGGGTGGGTAGGGGCTGTTTGGCATCAAGTGTGGTGATCATTTGACAACCTGCAGCACATCCTGTATCGAGCTGTTTTGGATATTGCTATCATGGCTGTTCCATGGAAGCTTACTGTTTAGTCTGGTGGATGAATACTCCAATACATCCGTTATATTACAGTTGATGGGTAGCGATTGTATGAAGTAAATAGAAATCTTTTATTTCGTTATATGATTATTATACATAACTGAATACACATATACAAAATCGACAGTAATTCATGTGAACTGGACCCTTAGTCAAGTGCTTTCCATTTATATTGATTTGTGATTTTCCAATTGGAAATGCCTAATATTTCAAATTAGTGAACGGTAGGTAGGACTTTACAGACAACCGGTGTGTTGCGGTCGATGGCTGGCGATTTTATGAAGTACATTGAACTATTTTTATGTTGGTTAGATGATAATGACTCACAGCTGTATACACACTTACACAAATCAACGTCATTTATAAGTACTCGGCCTTTACTCAAGTGCTTCCTATTGATATTGATTTGTGATTTAGCACTTGGTAAATACCTTATTTAAATTAGTAAACGGTGAGCGAGCAATTTCAAACAGCTGTGTAATTGTATCATTATGCCACATTTAATTATATAAGACAAGCAAACACGCGCCATGAACACATAATATGTGCGCCAATTTATACGTGCCCCTTCCGTTAGCTATGTATAAATCTCCCATAAGGCTGCAGCTCCTCCAGGCCATATCGAGACGCCTGATAATAAGACGTTCCAAAGCGCACACCTTGCCATTTATTATCTTAATCAATCAAATGAGAGATGCCTTTGTAATTTTTCTATTTCAGTGAAACTCAATAAATAAAAATCTGGCAACTCGTCCGTTGGAAAGGATGCCAGATAGGTAATGCTTAAAGTGCCTATCGCATGCATGGGTACGCGTTGAAATGAATTCATAATGTGATCAATGAACTCCAACCGGTCCAATAACCGTCGCATGTGATCAGTTAAGGCCAAAATTTGACAAAATGTCAGTTCAAATTAGCGCGCTCGACAAAACGCTGCGGCAGCCATTATCTAGGTCAGACCAGGCGTGTGACGTCATTAAAGTAAGCCCGTTCTCAGAGACGCACGGAGTTCCCCGGTGTTTACATTGTCGGAGTTCGTCTCTTGTTTTTTGGATTATGATCGTTTTCAGCCATCCTGTGACGGACTGAACACGATGGTTAATCGTTGCTGTGTTGGGGGCTGCTCGCGTACAAGTCAGGACGGCGTGAGCTTGTTCGAGTTTCCTGGGAAGGACGATTTGAAAAAAAACAATGGACCGGCCAGGTACTACGATCGCGAGACAAATGGCCGGGCCCGGGCAAGTACTCGTTTGTGTGCTCGGTTCATTTCACCGAGTAATTTTTTGAGAAGGCACGGAAACTTAGAGAAGAGCTTGGCTGGATACCATGGTGTAAGCAAGTTTTGAAGTAAGATGTTGTGCCTGCTCTTTTTGCGAAGGCCTCTGCTGTCAAGCAAGCAAGAAAAGATGGCGAGGCAAGTGAAACCCTCCCATCCCAGCCCACGAAAAGCAGACCTGCTTTTATCAAGAGAGAGTGGCATAGGTTTACATCCACAGCTTGAAGGCAATGCTGCTATGAAGAAATGGCTGGAACCAGGTTCGACTTTCTGGGCATCACATTTTATTCATTATTTAGTAAATGGCCTAGTTATATGCATTTACAAGTTTTACGAGATGCTTATGTCATATTTTTCTACAAAATACTGCAATGATCGAGCTACCAAATTACTTACATAACTTGGTTCTAACAGGCAGTCATGTAGGTGTTAAGCTTGAGAAGTTGGTCAACAACCATCAACTCTGCCAGGATGTTCGCAAACTGTCAGGCGACTTGCAAACATCATCGGTTGAAGCATTCCATAGTTTGGTCAACCACTTCGCCCCAAAGATGCCGGTCTTCTTCTATGAGGGTATGGCTGCCAGGCAAGTACCATTGTTATGATATAATTTGCTGCTTTTTACAGTGCTTCTTCATGGTGGTGTTTGTATATTCTGAATTAAATTTGCGAGTCATTAAATTTGTTTACATGTGCTAATATGCCAAATATATGTAGGTCAAGTAAAATTGATTCATTATATCACAGATTGAGACTGACTGCCCTCCATTACAATGAAAATATGGAAAGAGAACAGGCGAAACTGAAGCTGGGGATCCATTCTTCAAGCTAAGATACGCCAAGTTTAAGCAGGGGCATGTTGTCACTTAAGTAGCAACAAAGGCAACATTTGGTGAATATTTATACTGATATATAAAACAAGAACAAATTCAATTACCATGGAGGTATAAGGTTATAAGCGACGGTCTGGTGTGCAAGCTGTGACTTGATTCCTGTAATGTTTCAGAGTATGTCAAATGCCGGATGGCTGGTTTGCTATGAGCAAACCCTGCCCAAGGCAGCCAGATCCTCAGCAGATGAGTTCATTACAAATAGTTGTTATTTAACAATTCTCCTGTGGGGATTAGCTAC
Organism: Urechis unicinctus; assembly: GCA_034190875.2. Lineage (NCBI taxonomy): Eukaryota > Metazoa > Annelida > Polychaeta > Xenopneusta > Urechidae > Urechis > Urechis unicinctus. The sequence continues at coordinate 76,874,745 of CM067354.1, forward strand.
TTGCATAAAATCGAATTGCGAAACAAATAATGCCTGGGCGCCAGATGCTCAGCTTAGCTGCTTTCAGTTTGATTAAATAGATGAAGCTATCACCGGATAAGTTATACCTTTGACTAAAGCATCTAGCGTCGCAGGACTAATAATGGCGAATAGAGCTAGATATGTTGCCACGCTGGTATGTCTTGCTTTGATTTTTCCTATTTTAGCGCATATCGGCGTCTTCAGGTTACCCAAGCTTCTTGAGTATCGGCAAGAACCCGACAATGTGGTGACAAATGACTCTACGGGGCGCTACGGTGACATCCTGGAAGAAAAGGAACTTCAAACTACCGCGACAATACCTTCATTACTGAAGTCCACTACTTATGACTTTCCACCTGATATTCAATTTGTGATGCATAACCCAGAGCTCTGTTCTAACAAGACATTGGATTGGATTGTGTATGTTCATTCTGCTACAAGGAATGCAGATAAGCGGCACCTTTTACGATCAACTTGGGCCAATGTGCGATTATTGAAATCGTACCGAACAGAGCTCGTATTTATGCTCGGTATGACTCCGGATGTGTTAGAACAGAAAGCCATAGAAAACGAGCAGAGGACACACGGGGATATTGTCCAGGGTGACTTTCTAGATACCTACCGGAATCTGACTTTGAAGGCGGTAATGTCAGTTAAGTGGGTGTCCATTCATTGCCCAAACGCTCCTATTGTCATAAAAGTTGACGATGATGTTTTCATTGATATATTCAACCTCTCCGCACAGATCCGCCATTCATTCAATCGACAGAAAAGGTTTATCGCTTGTCATGTTGCGCGCCACTCCCCTATTCTTCGAAACAAGAACAGTAAGTGGGCTGTTGAGGCAACTCAGCTTCAGAATAAGACCCACTACCCACTGCATTGTATGGGTGTTGCTTATATTATGCCGATCGAATTAGTCAAGGAAATATACCATACATCTCTATTAACCCCGTTTTTCTGGATTGATGATGTTTTTCTAACTGGATTTGTGCTGGAGATGATGAAACCTGTTGAATTCGTTAATTTATTATTTACTCGAAAAACTATCCTTTCCCCACCGAATACTTTTCTACATTTAACTCGTAACAGGGATGAATTTTTGGCGAGGTGGAATCAGACCTTTTTGGATCCCTCAGAAGTCGCTCATATCGACGTTCATTTAAATCGGAAAAAATAAACTGATCTGAATCAAAGGTAACAAACAGATTCCTGTCAGACAATATCCGTTATCGGCTCAGTAAGGGTAGAATATTTTTTCCATATATTTCCGCGCACGCTACGTGTGTCATACAGGTATATTTTGGTTGTGATTTACGGGCACCAGATGACGCTGTCTGTTTTCCAGTATGGATTACTACAGGAATATATATTATGCTATGACATGGACATCTGTGGTTCATGATCGTCATGCCATACGTCACATCGTATGTGGCTTAATAAAAGGCTACTACCGACTGTATTCGGAACGATCATTGTCTGCATCAGATGCTCGGCTTGATGTGAAAGTGGAATCCTGTAATGTCATTACCATATTTACTATAGCAATCACTCCGACATGTATTTTTGCCACATCCAAATGGTCATATTGTGAATTATTAAAAGGGGTACTCACTTTCTTCAGAATAACATCACTATTAAATGTCACTAGAATGGCCGACAACACAAGCAATCTGCTAAATTATAGGCTCTAGTGGGATATAAGATATAAAGAAAGAAAGCTGTACGAGGTAATGGCCATGTGCATAGGTCAACATGCTAGAATAACGGGATTGTGGATGAATAGGAAGCAACACTTCCACTTCAAGCTATCTGGACATGGGCGATGTACTGCTTTGGGGCAAACTAGGAAGCTCGGTGGACACAATAAAACAGCTTAATACAAAAAGTATTTGTGATGCCGGGGCTTCACTGGCGGGGACACAGGCAGATTTTATTTGTTCGCGATGACGTTCCGTAATGATTGCATAAACAATAGGCCATGATGACCTATAAATGAGTGGCTTATGCCGCGTTAGCGTCGAACATCTACAAGTGCTGGAACTTATCTAAAATGAATCATAATTTAAATTGGTCGAAGACTGCACGGAGTCAGAACAGGTGTTGAATATAAACAGAGTGTAATCACAATAACATCATCTACCTCAAACCAAAGCTAAAACGTTCAATACAGCCAGATCAGCAGGGAGTCCTATATCATTGCTATACAAGCAGGACTTTTGACGCCTGAAAATTGTCCTGAAAATTTTTTCAAGCTGTTGAATAAGAAAGCTTTTTTAAAGATTAGGTTACTTCAGTATACTCAAATAGAGAATATGGTTGGATGGGTACCAACAAACACCTGTTGCTGGCTAAAGATTTATAGTCCATGTAGAAATCCCTGTGTGTTTGAGCAATGGTAGCCCCACTGCGTCCGCCGTAGGCAGAATATATCACCACCACATCCCTGTCGTAAATATAGAGTACGTATACATAGTGAGACAAAGCTTTGCATCAGATTTGGGACGCCAAGGGTGATACCGAAATTGATCTCTGCAGAAAAAAAGCCTCACCGACAGTTTCACCTTGTCATGACAAAGTTTCTGGCAGCGACCAACTTCCAAGGTTTCGTAGCATATACTCATATGCACCAGTAACAAATATTTTCAGAGGCCGCTGGCATAGGAGCGCTGGATTTGTCAGCTGGGACAACAACCATGCGTGGGTCGGAAAAGAGTTAGTAAATGTTGCTATTAGGATCCATCTTGCTTGCATCAGTCATGCTGTTTCTAATAAACAAAGTCGAAGTCTTATATATCGGCCAGGCAATTACGCATAGCCTGGCAACTGATGCCACAGCCGTCATCGGTGTGGTCATGAGCAAGATAGACAAAACTCGGCCGCCCGCACTCTTGCTTTTTCAACGGGTGCAGCGGGTGAACTAGTGGTTTCTATTGGACCCACGTCCTGTGGCTCGTTGATGTCAAAGTTTGCCTCATGGGACAACGGAATCGCAATGGTAATCAGGATGTTGTACCCAACGACTTATCCCAGGCAAATTGCTAGCTCAAGTCTCAAACTCTCTTATGTACGTTAGATTTTCGTTATATATTTCTAAAGAAAATGCGGAGATATGTATGAAATTCCACTGACGCACAAATCAACTGCAAATTATATGTACTGGGTCTTTGCTTCAGCGCTTTCCATTCAAATTAGTGAATGACGAGCTCTATAACTACCTCGATATCGATGTGTTTACATACTCTTAGGTTAAAAAATGGAGATTTCCTCAAATCTTCACATATTAAAGTTGTGAGCATCAATGCGCAAATGAGATCGGCAAGCCGTAAGGGTAATTTTCGACGACAAAAAATGCCACAGCCGAAGTAAGGATCTTTTTTTAGAGACTGCAGCGCCACGTAGCGACTGAAAGGCAGAAAACTTTAAACTATTGGTTTAATAAATGGACATGGTGATGATCAGTGATGTCGACAGCGGTCTCTTGCAAGAAACAACTGTTCCATAAAGGCTGATGGATAGAGGTTCCCCACTCAGAGATATAGTCGCATCGATCAACTAGACGAGCAATGTTAGGCAAAAACGACAACCTCACCTTGGTTGCAATTTGTTATATTCCCGGTTGGGAAGTGCGAGCGTAGGATTGTTTAAGATGGCAGTCTGAAGGATGATTGGACCGTTTGATGATTAACTTTTTATTCGGATGCTAGATTATGTGTATTGGTTTGCTTAGGTTATCATAGGGAAATCCATTTGATTTGTGATTAGGAGGTTAGTTTGGCGGGGTGCGTAGGGGGTGTTTGGCGTCAAGTGTGGGGATTATTTGACACCCTACAGCTCATACTGTATCGAACTGCTCTAGATAATGCTATCATGGCGGTTCCATGGTAACTGTTTGGTGCTTAGTCTGGCGGAGGAATACAACAATACAACCGTTGAATTGCGGTCGATGGATAACGATTGTATGTAGTACATTAAACTCCGTTAGATAATTATTACACACAGCTGTATGCACAACAGCATTTATGAGCACTCGGCCCTAACTCAAGTGCTTCCCATTGATATTGATTTGCGATTTTCCACTTACATTAGTGAATGGTGGGTGAGTAATTACAACCAGCTGTGTAATGTAACTTTATGCCACATTTAATAATGTAAGACAAACAAACACGCGCCATGAACACAAAATATGTGCGCCAATTTATACGTGCCCCTTCCGTTAGCTATGTATAAATATACCATGAGGCTGCAGCTTCTCCAGGCCATATCGAGACGCCTGATAATAAGACGTTCCAAAGCGCACACTCTGTCGTTTATTATCTTAATCAATCAAATGAGAGATGCCTTTGTAATTGTTCTATTTAAGTGAAGCTCAATAAATAGAAATCTGCCAACTCGTCCGCTGGGAAGAATGCCAGATAGGTAATGCTTAAAGTGCCTATCGCACAGTTATAAGTACTTCGCTGAAATCAATTCATAATGTGATCAATAAACTCAATCCGGTCCAATAACCGTCGCATGTGATCAGTTAAGGCCAAAATTTGACAAAATGTCAGTTTAAATTAGCGCGCTCGACATCTAGATAGCAGCCACTATCTAGATCAGACCAGGCGTGTGACGTCAGTAAAGTAAGCCCGTTCTCAGAGACGCACGTTGTTTACATTGGCGGAGATGCTGGTCGTCTTCTATGAGGGTATGGCTGCCAGGCAAGTACCATTGTTATGATATAATTTGTTGCTTTTACAGTGCTTCTTCATGGTGGTGTTTGTATATTCTGAATTAAATTTGCGAGTCAAATATATGTAGGTCAAGTAAAACTGGTTCATTATGTCACAGATTGAGACTGGCTGCCTTCTATTGCAATGAAAATGGGGAAAGAGATCATGCGACAACAGAAGCTGGGGATCTAGTCTTCAAGCTAAGATACCCCAAGTTTAAGCAGGGGTATGTTGTCACTAAAGTAGCAACAAAGGCAACATTTGGTGAATATTTTTACTGATATATAAAATGTAAACAACAACAAATTCAATTACCATGGGGATTTAAGGTTATAAGCGAAAGTCTGGTGTGCAAGCTGTGACTTCATTCCTTTTGTGTTTCAGAGTATGTTGAGTGTCTGATGACTGAGTTCTTGCTGGTTTGCTATGAGCTAACCCTGCCCAAAACAGAAGCACCACCTACAATGTGTGCAGATGCGGTGAGACCAGATCCACGACAAGCCATTGAGGCACACCAGAGTTGGTTCCGCATGTATCAAGACAAGTCCTAGGTGAGTGCATGGAGGGTAGAGGAATCCTTGAAAGTCTGGTGCTGGGAAGTTATCTCGTATTGTTGTAACATCGCACGCTGGTAACGGAACTCTTATCTTTTGTCCAAGATGTCCCCAGCACCAGCGAACCAACTGTCTGTATGCAGTATACCTGTAACGCCTGTAAAATGTGAGATTGTTGAGTTATCAATGCTCAAATATATTTTGTCATACCAGTTTCAATAAGTGTAATGAAATTGTAAATATTGACTGCTAGCCTTCGTACAGATTTATGTGTAAATAATAGAAAAAACCGTCCCCTTTGTACATCAATGTCTGACATGTGCCCGTGTTGTTGCCTGTAGGAGAAATATCACACTTGCAACGCACAAGGGTTGAAACAAATTAGTCTGAAACCAGGATGCTGCGTTATGCAACCAATGGGAATGGGGCTGTTCTCTAGGGAGGTCATGACTCGAGGAATCTCCACACAGCACACAGATTCTTCAACCTCTGCCATTGGTTGACAGTAGCCACACAAACACCTGTAACATGATGCAATTATGGGAATACCAATGTATGTATAAAGGATGACATATTGTATGGCAAATATGTTTTAGCCTCGACATGACTTTGCTGACCACCATTATAACACCATAATCTTCACTTCCTTAAGTCCAGTTTACACATTCATTTTAATACTAAATGTATGTATTGCATCAGCCTTTGATAAGGATGCACTATATTGTATGGCAAAAATAGTTTGTTTTTAGAGCATTTACCTCGGACACCTTTGTCAACAGAACACTTTGACTTGATGAGAACACCTTGTGATCTCCTGTCTTCACCATGATCAAAGCTCTGTTGTATACAGGAAAAGAGGTTCATACTGTCCTTATATGGATTAACTTTGTTACAGCCAACACATATACGATGAACTGGTGGACAGGTACGATCAGACACCAGCTTATCAAGCATTGTTTCTGTAGCCGCCTTATACCCGGGCAGGATGACCCGCTGAGACCCCGCCGCAGCATTGAGTATAATATATTCTAGCTATATATATCTATATCATATATTATATTATAAATCTTCTATATTCTTATATATCTAGATTCTTATATATCTTACTAATTATCTATATATATTCGCTATCTCTATGATCTATATATTTTCTATCTAATTATATATAGTCCTTTATTCCTCAATCTTCGCTCTTGGCGGAGCAATAACGCTCGCCTTCCGCTAGATATATATAGCTCTTCTCTCGATGCTCCTCCTCTCTCTAGAACTTCTCTTCTTCCCACTTTTCCTGCGGGGATTGATCGAATAGATGCTCACATAGATTTAATAGATGATATCACCGGATCAATTGTATCTTGTACATTAGTATATATATATAATATATATAAAGCATCTCTACCGACCGTATCTCAATCGACTAGATCTTTCGGCACTCTCTCTCAACGTTCGTTGCAAGACTAATAATGCATAAAATCGAATTCGGAAAAAAAGAGCTAGATATGTTGCCAAGCTGGATATTGTCTTGCTTTGATATCTTCCAATTTATTTTAGCACGCACGTTCGGCGTCTTCAGGTTACCCAAGCTTCTTTGAGTATCGGCCAGCACCCGACAATGTGGTGACAAATGGCTCTACGGGGCGCTATGGTGACATCCTGGAAGAAAAGGAAGTTCAAACTACCGCAACAATATCTTCGTTACTGAAGTCCACTGCTTATGACTTTCCACCTGATATTCAATTCGTGATGCATAACCCAGAGCTCTCTACTAACAAGACATTGGATTGGATTGAGTATGTTTATTCAGCTACAAGGAATGCAGATAAGCGGCACCTTTTACGATCAACTTGGGCCAATGTGCGATTATTGAAATCGTACCGAACAGAGCTCGTATTTATGCTCGGTATGACTCCGGATGTGTTGTGTTAGAGCAGGAAGCCATAGAAAACGAGCAGAGGACACACGGGGATATTGTCCAGGGTGACTTTCTAGATACTAACGGAATCTGACTCTGAAGGCGGCAATGTCAGTTTAAGTGGGTGTCCATTCATTGCCCAAACGCTCCTATTGTCATTAAAGTTGACGATGATGTTTTCATTGATATATTCAGCCTCTCCGCAGAGATCCGCCATTCATTCAATCGACAGAAAAGGTTGATCGCTTGCCATGTTTGCTAGCCAATCCCGTATTTATCGAAACATGAACAGTGAGTGGGCTATTGAGGCAACTCAGCCTCAGAATAAGACCCACTACCCACGGCATTGTATGAGTGTTGCTTTTATTATGCCGATCGACTTAGTCAAGGAAATATACCATACATCTCCATTAACCCCATTTTTCTGGATTGATGATGTTTTTCTAACTGGATTTGTGCTGGAGATGATGAAACCTGTTGAATTCGTAAATTTATCATTTACTCGAGAAACTATCCTCTCTCCACCGAATACTTTTCTACATTTAACTCGTAACAGGGATGAATTTTTGGCGAGGTGGAATCAGACTTTTTTGGATCCCTCAGAAGTAGCTTATGTCGACGTTCATTCAATCAATAAAAAAAAAAGCTTATCTAAATCAAAGGTAACAAACAGATTCCTGTCAGACAATATCCGTTATATCATATGATATCGGCTCATTAAGGGTAGAATATTTTTTCCATGTATATTTGCGAACGCTCCGTGTGTCATACTGGTATATTTTGGTTGTGATTTACGGGCACCAGATGACGCTGTCTGTTTTCCAGTATGGATTACTGCACGAATATATATTATGCTATGGCATGGACATCTGTGGTTCATGATCGTCATGCCATCCGTCACATCGTTGTTGATTAATAAAAGGCTACCACTGACTGTATTCGGATGATCATTGTCTACATCAAATGCTCGACTTGATGTGAAAGGTGAATTCATTACCATATTTACAATAGCAATCACTCAAACATGCATTTTTTTTCCATACCCAAATGGTCATATTGTATATTATTAACAGAGGTATTCACTTTCTGCCAATAACATCACTCATAAATGTCACTAGAATTACGGAAAACACAAGCTAATTGCTAAATTACAGCCTCAAATGGGATATACAATATATAAAGAAAGAATGCTGTATGAGTTAATGGGCCATGTGCATAGGTCAATATGCTAGAATAACGGTATTTTGGATAATTAGGAAACAACATATACGCTTCATCTGGACGCAAATAAATATATACTCTCCCATTTACCTTGCGAGTGTCTTTCTAGGAAGTAGCTGTTTTACAAACCAAATGTTGTGAGTAAATTCATGTACACCTGAATAAATAGACAGCTTGTCTGCAATTATTTGAAAAGTGGTTCTATTGGCGTCCTGTGTATGTGTTTATCATATACATATATCGCAATGTAGATATATAGATATCCTATGAAGAATATATAGGCCGAAATAGCATATATCCCCCAAGATGAGCTAGCTCTCTGTTCATGTTCTCTAGATATAGAGACTACAGAAGTGTAGATATGAAGTTATTGTCTGCCTCAGACCCACGTGCTAGGTGCAGGACGACGCCCATTTTATCTCTACCTTCTCTCTGGTAGCCTTTATGTCTATCGATAAACCCTCGCTACGCTACCATAGGCATACTCATATGTATCCCTATCGTCTGTATGTCCGAAATCTGTCCCTACCTATGCATATCTATGGATCGGGAATATATATGTCTATGTAGTACATGGACATATAACACTGGTGGTAATATATATAGGCGCCTAAATCGCATGTTATGTAGGGTCATATGCTCCTTTATATTTAGAATAGTGCGTTGACCTTCCCTATATCGTGACCCTGTATATCTACTTTCCTATCGGTGATCCGTGTATTTCGTTTTCCTTTATCGAGACTAGCAGAAATTGAGAGAAGGTGTTGATACGTTACTAGAATATATATATATCATTATATAGATATATATGTATATGATATTATGTATGTATATATATTATATATATGTGTTAAATATATATATATATATATATATATTATGATATATATCGAAATATATATATATATAAGTTTGGATATATATATATGATATATAGCTATATATATATACGTTATTCGGTTCTAAACCAAATCTCGGAGTGATGAGCTGCTCGTTATGTGGGTAGATCGGCGTTGTGATGCTGTAGGAGACTTTACTGCGTTGCAAGGCCACCGCGTTGTTGCGGCGATGTATGATACATCGGCTTTCTGAATCGCCGTGAAGACGCAACCTTGGTGTGACATCTGTTTCAGCAGCAGATACATATCGCGCAACAGATCTAATGACTGCGTCCATAATATATAATGCCTGAAGTTACTAATGTTGCATCCTATAAGAGTACCTATGAATGTTTGAAAGCATTACATGCAAATATCGATTTTTATAAGCATCTCTCATAAGTGCGCATGGCGCGCTGGTTATTTCCACGAAATCAAACGAGGCTGACACGCTCCTGTTAGGAGAACGATGGAATTAGAATCAATTGATTAAAGTTTTTGCTTTCAAATTCAACTTTTGCTACATAATTATTCTTGCTAAGTTCTCTAGTGTTTTATGTGGATTCGTGTCCAAAAAATAACATATACTGCTTCTTTAGCTTAATTGTGTTTTTCATCGTGCCGTATTCGTGCTAACAATTGGGGTTTTTTCAAAAGAAATCCCTCTGTCTGGCTGTGAGGTGAGAGGGCCAGGTTTACTCAAAAAAAAGGTGCGGGGGGAGCTATGGTGTTTTTTCTCCTTCTACGATAGATGCTCCTCTACCACACGCCTTGACATTGCATCAATCAACGCCATGTTTCTTTTTAAACCCAGACATCAGTAATTTGTAGTGCTCAAAAGAAATATGTATCAACATATACTGTATCCTTATAGGTCTTGTATGGACGCCTTCACCATACACTACTACTGGTGAGGTCAATCATTTCTTCATCTGTTGCTCGCGTTTTATGCAATGGTAAGTGATTAGCGTGAATAAAAATTGACATTTAAAGGTCATTGTAACTGTGGCGTTAGCTTGCATATAAGCAGTACTTTAAGGTTTCTACTTAAAAGTGCTAGTTCTTAAACTGCCAAAGGTACTTAGCGCTCTGAAGCATGGTATAGCTGTAAATTGCCCTGTTATTTACACTGTAATACAGACGGCTCAGAAGCAGGCTTTCTTGGCCGGACGGGACTAATATACTTAAATGACGTCTCTTGTAAGGTCATACATGAATGTGGCACAGTTTTAATTGAGCTATTGGTGTACTAAAGTTCACATCAGCGAGAGTGCTGTGTCATATCGATTACACAGAGAGCTGTAGCGGCTACATGGTTACTTGCTGTGATTCCGAGTCTGCCAAGTGGGCAATGTTTTGTCTCAAGGATTTAGAGATTAGAGGACCAAGATAATGATACGCCACGTATTGCCAGAGTGGGGAGATGAGAAGCGTGTGTTATAGTTATTTAATAATAATTAAGAGAGTTCGGTCGGAAAGGCTACCTGGTCAATGTTGGACATATTGCTCGTGATGGATGATATTGGTGTACATTTAATGTCACACCATTTAGTATCACCCAGCGACAATGTCGGCTGACTTGATCGCTTGAAGAACTCATCAGTTCTGCTGACTGCGTTGGTCTTATCCCCAATGAATATCATCCTCTACTGACTGTAATAGTAAGTATCATTCAGTGATTTGATGCATGTTTTGGCTGAGAATGTTCTCCGTGGCTAAAAGATACTGAAGGCGAAGCGACTCGCCAGCTTTGTTTTAAGCTTATGTCAAATGAAAGGCTACGTTTTGTGTGCGGACAGCGACGACGTAAGACCAACGTGTAAATATGCTCCCTACAATTTGGTCCTTGTCAGGAAAGGATTTCTAATGCCTAAATATTGTACCCGCATTCATTGAATCTAATCGATCACTCTTTATTTGACCTAGGCTATATACGGAAGAAAAAATGGTAGTCTCTTACGCTGAGTCATTAGAAGTGTTGGATGTGTATTACACTGATGTCATGCTATCAACAAAGGATATCACGGTCAACAACTGATACCGCAAACACCCTTACTTCACAATTGTACATTTTTCGTTTAGATACCCAGACATTTGCAGGCTAGGGGGTTTTTATGAATCGTGACGTCACAGATAATCTTTGAACAAATGAAATCTCAACGACAACCCTTTCCATTGTGATAATAAGATCAACAAGTGTTACAAACCACTATCGCAACGTATTGTGAATCTCCCACTGAAACTAGATAATTTTTTCCCTCGACTAAATGCCCCCCATTGATATAAATCGGCTTAAACACTGGTAATGACGCAGGATTCTCAGACAGATACAGAGGAATTAGCTGAAATCCAACCAATGGTGGTTTTCACATGGAATACGTGACGTAACAATAGAAACACAATCTCCGCTTTTATGAATGTTCTCTCCAGTCAAATCGAATAACCACAAACGGAGCTATTTACGAAGGACGACTGAGGTTGGCGTCGGCTCAACACAAAATGATGAAGTAAAAAGAGCTTATTTTGGAATGACCTTCGATGCTTTTTAGATATTCTATAAATAACAGAGATGAATCTAGGAAAGACCTTTGCACATGATGAGGCATAAAATTGAAATGTTGGATATAGAATGTGTCACGTTGCAATAGCAATCACTTAAGTGCCGGCGTTATAGAGTATATAAGCCGATATCCAGACCTCAGCTAATAACTAACATGTCTCTCCGCTTAGACATCATACATACCCAAGGGGCTGTCCGCCCGAGAAAATATTGGTTGATATTTGATTATCGAGTTACCCTGAAGCAAGCAATAGTGACTGGACAGTCTTCCATGATCTATCTTTGACATTTGTATTTTATAGCCGATTTGTGACCACGCCCACTGTTAAAATTGGATGAACACTTGGTTCGTTGATCTGTTCTATTAATACACATACTATTACCTCCGCTGATTAGAGAAAAATCGAAAATCATTTGGCCAATATAAAACACCTATGGGATTTAAACAGCAGTACTTCTCATTTAATCCAATTGCACACCATATTGAATTTCTAAGATGACACCAATAGCCAGCCTGAATAACCGCAACAACTCTATCCATCATGGAATTACCGATCCACTTCCATTATAACAAAAGAGCATCATGAATATCATGGATGATAAAACCCCAAGTGTGGTTAACGTGTATACCCAGGGCAATATAACCAGCGCGCTGCCTTAGTTGACATCTACCAATTTGTCACTGCAGCTGTAAACGACGAGCATAACTCAACGCACATGGTATAAAAACACGCGTGCCTCACAATTACAATATTTCACCCCCTTTCACAGGAGAAGTACATCTATATAACACATTTTTGTATGATTTGTAGCATACTATGCAACATTAAGCTGCTTCTTTATATTACCAATCCGTTGTCTCAGCTTATCCATGTGACCATATGTCAAGTGAACTAATGAACGAGAGTCTAATCAACCTGCATAACTTTAACTATGACATTAGTCCGTTGATGTACATTATATCAGCGAGAATGGCCTACCTGGTTGATTGCCGCAGAGGAGATTATAATGACATTATTACCAGATAACTGAATTGTTAAGGTCCACACCGAGTGAGTATACAGACAGGTGACTTATACGCCTATAAATGGCCTCAACTGAGCCTCGGGCAGCTGTCCGTAATGTAAAGTCTGACTGCAGCATAATCTATTAGCTTCGTGTAAATATGTACGACCCATATGCCATGTTTAAAATCATATAACTTCTGGGGATCCTGATCGCCTAGGACGTGTACGCTTGGTTAGACCACAGGTTTTATAAATCCCCTCAAATACAACGACATTAAGTTTTCTGCTCATCAAATCAGATTTATTGTGTGATCAGTCAGTGTACCCTAATGTCAACCAGTCAACTGTGACAAATCATACTCTGCCATGGAATCATTTGCAGACTTGTGTTACATGTTTCATTCACCGAAGGATATCTATTACATCAAGGTTAACATCACAGGTATATTTCGGTATAGTTCTTAATCCTAGGTATACAACGTGGTAAGAGCTATATTTGGGCGATTTCTGTATATTGGAATAACATGCAAATATATGATATGATGTATGATATAGGTATGTCAATGTAATGTGGAGGAAGATGCATTTTCAGGGAAAGAAACCAGCTCAATATGATACAACACAATAAAGCAAATGATATTACTCTCAACAGATGTCGTTGACTCTTTATCTCCTCATAAACATAACACCCATAGCGGGCCGATTATATGAGAACCGTTACAGTTATTGCTATCTGCTGTATCCATGCAAATCCACTCCGGCCACATTATGTCTTAGCGGGGTATCTGCCACGTGTAGTAAATGAATATGGGGTATTGTTGGCTGGTTGCTACGATTCCGTGTAGTGTTCTGGCATTGTCCACTTAAATACTCATCAATAGAACTCATACCGTGAGGGTGTGAATCAAGTACACTACCTTGATGGTGATGATCTAGTAATCCACTTACGCATATTAGTCATTGTCATTGTCGTTATTGTCACTGATTTAGTCGATTAGTATACTACCCAATTAAACGCTTCACTGTATATGATTCCATGCACCGATCAAAGACAGGCGCAACCCATGTTGGTGTGTATGTACTTTGCATATGGTCCAATTATCCCTACTTCTTGACCAGGGCAATAAAGGACAAGAGGAGGAACCAGCGTCGATGATGCAGTGACGATGAAGAGTGATGGCATGCCAGTTACTTGACACCTGACTAGTATGGCAATCTCTTCGTACTCAAAGAGTTTGTTTGATCTATCAAAAGAATAATTATCGTATCGATATTGAAATGGATTTTAGTTTGTACAAGCGCGATTCACAATATGATTCCATGCACGTCCAAAGAGGCGCACCCCTTTGGTGTGTATGTTTTATGTTACAGACTTTTAAAGGACAAGAGGAGGACCAGCGTCGATTTGCGATGGAAATGTGGGATGGCATGAATTTTTTGACCAATATCGTACTCGGAACTTGTGTGGGGCGTCATGTAATCGTATGAAATATTGGGACACAGCTCTAAGCCATTTCGCAGTTTTTATGTTACAGACTTTAAATCTGGGAAGTGATTGCTTGAAATGTCGGCTATTATCAATATCCATATTAAACTAAGACAGCTCTTTACTCTTGGTGATATCTTCAACTATTATCAATTGTAAATGAGCTTCATTGTAATTAGATTGGCTTTGGTTCATCAATTGATTATGGCGAATTACGAATGCCAAGGGAGTGGTTCAGACAGAAGTTTCTATTTACCGCAAGGTCGGAGGAAAACTAGCGAACTGGTAGATACAAAATCTGCCTAGGGCCAGGGAAATCAACTGAAGGCGCAAATACAATCAGTTGTCCATCATTTGATCATGTCAGGTGCCAATGTTGAATTAAACAAGTGAAGTACTACAAATGACACTATATGACTGATAAAACTATTAAATTGTACTTACCCACTCACCCCCAAATCATTTCTGTTATTACGATATTGTAAATCGTGGTTTCGAAATAGAAGAATATAACTTTCACCAAAAGCATCTGGTCTTTGATCGGAAAGTTTCTATGGATTTAGCAGAATCGCAAATTACATTTGTCCTAATAACCAATTTCATTGATAGACTTATTTGTTAGATAGTATTACAGTGCCTTTGTTAACAGAGACATGCTACCAGTTGGTCGTGTCATCTTTGCCGAAGTCATCAAATGAATATTCCAACTAGGTTAATGCAACATTATTTTCGCATGCTTGGAGCTTTGAAAGTAATATCGGTTTATAGCACACATTTATTGGATGGAACTTGAATCATTAATGGCTTCTTGTGGCAGGAGATTTTGTAACGCAGGCGAACACTGCCCGAAACGAATCATCGATGGTAATTAATTGAAGAAACACACAGGTTTCATCTCGATTATATTGATAAAGCCACCAGCAATGTCATTAATAGATTGGTTTTAGTCACCTTGCATGCTTACGAATTATGGTTTATTTCAGTCCATCTCTGTACCCATGAATATATTATGGCCATTGTTCAGTCTGTCAAAAGTTTCATTACAATCACACATATATCAGAAGTCACAACAAATAAGAAGTATAAGAGGTATTTGATTATTTCTACAACTTGACATCATCTTCTCAATATAAGTGCATAGGAAATGTCATTAAGTTAACAGACTCTTAATCTGGAAGTATCCACTCCCGACACCATTCCTAACACCATCATATATATGTTCGCTAGTATCATAACTATCGACATTTGCTGGCAGCTAAATATCGATTATAGCTTCTGAAATGGAACAATTCCAGTCCTCCAATCAACAAATCTCACTTCCAATGTAGAGAGAAATAGAGAGCTAAAGATACTGAATTCTACATTGATTGATTTATGATCCGCAACGATTGAGCACATACGTTCTGAAACATACTGAACTAATGTAACAGCCAAGCCAAATCTTCCGAAGCTAAATTCCCTTTAGCAGTTACGAAATGGTAGTAATACCAATCAAACCAAGAACAATAACAAACTAATTAAAGAAGTTAACGAATGTATGGACATTGATAAGGTGTGTTAAACTATATATTGACAAAGAGGGCTTTATATCTAGAATAGCCACTATGCAGTTCGCGACTGACGATACTGAATCAAGCCCCAAAGAGCCTTCGTGACATATCGAGTTGACCTAGGCAGCTTGACACTGAACTGGAGGCTGTTACAATGATGTGAACGATCAATTGAGGGACAATAAACGATAGACTGTTTTGCGCTATTTTTTACAGTCACATCCATAAATGGATCAAACGATTACATCATACGACTGAGCGCTGCCCATAATCTATTACTGCAGAGAGAGGATAATGCCATCTGCAAAACGCACACACCGGAACAATGCACCAAATATGTCCCCATGATGTCATCAATACAGACGCAGACGTCCTCAGTATCCGGTAAAATCACTCAGAAACATCAATTACCTTTGCATGGTCACCGTTTAACGGTTGGTCTCATGGATGATGTAAATTTTACTATAGTAACGTTTTACAAAACTATAATGCGCCATCTTCAACCAGTGAACATGATGACTCGAAACAGACTTTAGGAATTATGCAATAATTTTAGCTGCAAACGAATTTCCCGCTAAATAGTCTCAATTTTCTCTGGGACCTTTTTCTCTTTGATACTGCTTTCACAAACAATTTGATTAATTTCAGCTGGGACTTGGGGAAAAAGACCTTTAGCGCCAAATTTGCTAATTCATATTAAGGGCACTGCTTTCAAATCTGCACTGACATGAACTTTTGCAGCACTGGTAGAAAGCACCAGTTCTTTCGATGTGAGTCGACAATAAACAACTGCAGCAGATATATTTTGAACTGACCAACTAACATGTCTTTCACTGAGATAAGTCTGGCTTTCATTACATCTGGTTAACCGGCGCCACATCCATGTGTTTCAAGCAGTTAAGTGTCCGTTCTGTTCTCAGTTTTTGTTAGATATACGTATGTCTCATGCAATGATAACTCATAAATAGTGAAAATGCGTAATAAAATGTTTCGTCTGAAAAAGGATAAGTATCGCTTCAAATCTATCAATCATGATGTCACTAGTTTTTATATAATTTCAATACGTATCTTTTTGTCTCGTTTTAAAAAGCTAATATCCATAAAAATATATGTGCAAAATGAATTTGTGTGCCCATGTATTTGATCGAAGTAGTAACTGCTGTTAATCTCCCCATGCTTAAGACCCTTGATCTCTAATGTCATCCGTACTATGTCCTGTCATGCTCTATTGTAAATCCTTGTTATACGTTAGTAGTTTGCCTTCAGGAACAAGCTCTCGTGGGCTATTTGAGAGTGAAGCTTTCCGCTTATTTGGATATACATATTGCTCTTAGTACTGCATATATATTCTGCAGTTATATAAAGGAAGGGGCATGCATATAATTACTGCTGCAAAGAATATTTGGATATTTATTTCGATGTGGAAATACAAAATGCTTGAAAAGTTCCGTAATAAAAAGCATAATTCCTAGTACGGAGAGTAATAATTATTAGTGAAACTTGAACAAAGTCGATGTGATTCCTTTACTTAATAGACGAGGTCATTCATAAATCAGCTATTTATTTTTTTCCGTCGTCTGATCCAAAATGCTTTCTTGCCAGCTTGTATTGAAGTAAGCACGTTGTGTTAACGGATTCTATTTCTCGTCGTGACATGCAATCAGTATACGGGTTGGAAATACGGTCCAGACCCCAGGTGCGGTTAACATAGGCCTCACTGCTGGGTCGTGCTCCACAATGTAATTCTTGTCAAATCAATCATTTCATCTTATGCAAACGATGACAAGTCTGGTCTTTAGAGAATTCTTCACGTCAGAAACACATAACTCTCATGTTATTATTGAATGACAACATTAATTCCACTGCGATGAAAAGAAATAGGAACCGTTTTAAGTTATCGAACAGGTATACGAAACAACAGTCCCTTTGAGAGTAGATGTCATGTCTTTAACAAAGTGAATCACGCATACATCATAATTATATCCGCTGAATTCCTGTTTCAGCCGTAGAGTTTTGGAACGAATGTTGCATTTCCAGCCAGGTGGACAACATTGCATAATGGTTATTGATGAATTCACAACTTGTATCAGCCACAAATGTCATGTCAAAACACAAATACAATCAGTTGTGGGATTCAGTCTGGCGTTTCATTCTACAGGCGCCTAAGTCTGTAACGGAACAAAATGATCATTCAATGTGCTCGCCATGATAAAACAGACATTACGCTGCTGATCAATATATACAATGTGGCCCTTACACCCTCAAATGTGCCATGGCGTATAGCAGTAAACATGTTGCTAATATAATGATGACATGAATAAGGTTAACAGGGCGAGCACGCAGCAAAACAGGTTACATGAGCTGATGACTTAATCATGGTGTGGTGACGAATGTCAGCGGATGGTTGCCATAACTTATTGCCAGTAACATTGCCATGAACACTGTGGTCAAGGAGTATGTTTACACCTGCAACTAATTGAATTTGCAATAAGTAAAAACTATTAGCATACTTATGATGTTTTCAATCCCTGTATATGAATAACAGTGAATCAAGTTGCATCACCTGTTAGTGAGGCCGTTCATCCGACTTCGCTAATTCATCATTGTTCACCTTGGCACCGACAAGGGGTTATCAAATGCCACCGAATTTCAGATCATTAAACGAGTCATGCCCTTTTATCGCGATATTTTGACCATCGGAAATTTTTATTATATTTGCCCAAGATGCCAATTCCATTGAGTTGCCACGGTTGATCGATGGCACGGCAGCCCCTATTCAAGCTGAGACTATACTTGCAGCGATTTGTGTCATCTCGGCCGAGATCAATCATAGGGAAATCCCACGCAATGTAATCGTGTTTGTGGGGATAAGCTCAGTGTAATTATTTAGTACTGACACGATTCATGGCAAATACGTCAGAGTATGAATTATAAAAGTGATTATCAAGAGAAACATACTTATACACCGTTTCGTTTTGATTTCAAAATGTGCAGGAAACGAGCTTCGTAATGGCAGTAGTAAACACAATCGAGAGCACCATGCTGTTATAAAGCGCCTACAATAGGAATATGTAAGTTCTAAAACTGATTCAGAAATAATATGTCCACGGAAGATTAACAATGAAATGAGAATGCTTCATATATATATATATATATATATATATATATATATATATATATATATATATATATATATATATATATATATATATATATATATATATATATATATATATATATATATATATATATATATATATATATATATTATATATATATATATATATATCTCTATATATATATATATATATATATATATATATATATATATATTGGATCATTAGCTTTACTTAGGGCAGGTCAACATTCAATGTGAAAGTGAGGAGGAGGATGGAAAGAGTAGGACTAGGTTTGTTGTTGAGTAAAAAAATGAACCCCAATAAAACAGGAGATACTTTGCCGGCCAAAACCTGGGAAACTTATGTACAATGATTGCACATAAGTTTCCCAGGTTTTGGCCGGCTAATTGTATCCTGTTTTATTGGGGTTCATGTTTTTCTTGAGAGAGGTTCATCTACAGTATACACTTCATCGTTGCGTTTCATAGCCGTCTTCACTTGATCAAGGTTGCGGTAGGGACGGTTAACCCTAAGAATTGTCTGTAACGCTACAAGAGCATCATTAGGAATGATCCATATATGTTAAATGTACCCCATACTTGTAACTATCAGGTTAAAAGGGGACCAGGGACAGAATACAATGCTGTTGAACATCGTGGATTAACAATTGCGAAACTGGCCGGCTGGTGACAAAACGATCGTGGGTTACAATGACATTGTCAAGTCATACTAGCTAACATTACAGCACTAGCAAACAAATAGAAATTTCCAAAGCAAGTTTTGTTCTTTTTTGGCAATGCCATAAACCGGTGACTTGGCTTTGATTTTCACGGTTCTGGCCTTTCCCTATAACAGGCTACTCTAACAATAAAAAGAAATTGTCAGTTAGAACGAATACATTTTCATTATTGAATTAGACAGTTATGTGGGCAGTCAGTCGACTCAATGATTGCAGCAATTGGTCCCTAGCCACGATAATAAAACCATCAATCGCAATCATGATATACCCTGCTCACTTCTGTAACCATGATGCATGTCTCATATTACATCGTAAGTTAAAATTTGACAGAAACTTTCAGTAACATTTCACTCATCTTCGTTGCGTTACCAATATTATGTTTTCGAGCTTTCGCAAACATAATATTAATTTTCCCCATTAAGTATTACACAGCAAATAGTGTCCCTAGTTAGTAGGATTATAATTGGAATTAATTGCTTTAGTTTCAATGTGCAGCGGTTCTCTATCGGTTCATAATGTTTATCATTTTCACAGTCTATGTTACCTGATGTATGACGCGTCTATATGAATAACATATAGACGCACTTTTGCCTATGTATATAGATATAAAAAAATATATATGCATACATACACATATCTATATATGAATATACATAAATATATATATATATACTAATATGTTTAATAGAAATATATGTCTATACATGTGTAAATGTGTATACATATGTATTTATATTTACATATATACATATAAATGCATATATAAGTATATATATATATATGTTATTTTTTTATGTTTATATATACATTGATATCTATATATCGATATTTATATGTATATATATTAACGTATACATTGATGTATACATGCATAATTGGCTATATATATACCTACATATATTGCCTATATATATTACCTGCCTATATATATATATATATATATATATATATATATATATATATATATGTATATATATATATACCGTATATGCATATATATATACATATATATATATATAAATATATATACATATATATATATATACCTTAACATATATATAAATATATATATATATATATTTATTTTTATATACATATACATATATATAAATATGTATATATATAAATGTATATATATACATATGTATATATATATATATATATATATATACATATATATACGTATTTATTTATACACATTTATATATATATAGAGAGTGAGAGCGAGATGAGAGATAAATATATAAATATGTACATGCATATATATATATATATATATATATATATATCTATATATATATATATATATACCTATATATATATATATATATATATATATATATATATATATATTGAATGGATACCAGACGAATACATTCCTTAATGAATAGATGTCTCATAGGTCAAGTATGGTGTTGAGTACACGATACGCACTTGTTATAAAGGACACTCGAACTTCAGGCGTAGGTTTGAGAAGAATTTACGATGGAGCTTTGCTTGGAGTGATGTGTTGAGCTACGAGGCCAGGACAGTAAACGTAGAAGTGATTTCCTCAGCGACTAAGGCACGCTATCCCAATTATCATAGGACATGCAGTAGCCTGGTCAGCGAGTGCAGAGAAGCTGCCTAGGCTGGATGGGAAACCTGACGATAAAGTGTGGAGTATACATGAGGTGAGGGGGTGGTGGCGAGTGACAGGTGGGTTACTTGTGGATCTGACAAGCTGAGGTTTATTAAGATTAGCTGGTGGGGGTTATCTCATTAAAACTGACAACCGAGAGGCACACGTTATGATAGATGTATAGGTGTGTTGGCATAATGCTAACTTGGCACCCAACTTAGGCAGGTAACATCTACAGCAATGTATCAGCAACAAGGTTTGTTCTGCTTAATTAATTCATAGCAGTAAAAAAATATCCTATGGATCCTCAATTGCTTCATCTACAACAGTCTGACACCGGATGTCTTGTAGTGAGTGAGTTATATTATCAGCATACTCGACATCTAACTCCCCCAGATTTGCGATATTCTTATGCGAGCCCATCTCGTACAGCCTCGTGAAGCGCGTTAGCGGCAGAGTTCTGTGTGACATGCTTTACCTGCAAAAACTGGACGCGTCGCGGAGCTGGTGGAATGTTACAGTATCCACGTTATGAAATCGTAAACAAGCGGTTTTTATTTGTGCGGGGTATTGGCGTAGCCACACAAAAAGAGGAGAAACTAATATGCGAAACACAATTCGAGTAGAATTTTGATGAAATGGAGCAAATTTCATTTCGTCTGGCCATCAGTTTGGAAGACGCATTTCATCGTTATGTTGGTGGTATTTTCTGTATGTCGTTTTAAAGAAATAGACGAGGGAGAGAGAGAACAAATCCTTTCAGGTCTTTCATGTGGTCACCGGCAATGGTAGTGGCAAGCATTGCTTAGTGACGTTGACTAATGCTGTTTTAACAAAAAATCTACTGTCCTCTAGAAGGCCGATGCGACTGTATACAATCGCTACCTATTGACATAGATAAAATGGCTATTTCGTGTAAGAGTGAAATCAAAAGAAATCCAAGGGGAAATTAGGGTGCTTGACTCATATACGGAGGTGGCAGACTCGAGTCTTATAATATTGTTATTTAGTGCTTAAAACCGGAAAATAGTACTCAGTCTTAAATGTGTCACATCATCCACAATCTTCATCATACCATTATATTTAACAGAGAACTTCTGTGCGTCTGCTGTTTATCAACGATTCCAAGGCGATTTCCGCCCCTCATGATCCGATTTCTCTGTGTTTTTATTTTCGATTCACTGATCCTTACAATATATATAGGTGCTTTTGTTTAACCGACCAAGCATTATTCACAATATTGATTGGATAGCTGTTAGATACGACTGTAAGTTATGTATATTCTGAATCTTTCACCTGAAAAACAATTAATTCCATGTATCTCATAACCTACCCAAGAACTGCACTTTGCTGCGCCAATGGATGCGGGATAACAGACGCGGTCCTTGCATGACTTAATTGGCAAACATCCATCGTTAGTCATATTCATGGTTTATTAAAGGTTTTATAAAGACAGGTAGATAATGTGTTGGAGTAGTAGGTTCATCTGACATGATGTCAGCTGATTTATCTTACTCCAAACAAGCTATTTTGTTTGCCGATTGGAAATACTAAAGCAGTGCAAGTGTCTTTATAGTTTTGTCCGCTGTCGTTATTGTGCTTCCTTTCCATGTTTAGTTCCGTTAAGAGGTATCTAGTGGTTGCATAGCAGCAGGCAAGCTACTCACGTGAGATTTTGCATGCTTGCGTGATTTGCTTTACGTTACAGTCAGCATGATGTACGAGGACGAAAAAGTATATAATATTGTGCTAAACAGTTCAAATACTACGACTCCCGTCTTTCAAAACCATAACTTGGGGGTTATGGTAAGAACAAAAATTCAATTAAAAATTATGAAGAATGGAAGCATATATGTTGACATAGTAATCCCAATCAATTACCTGTCCAACAAATATGATACAAGGTCTGTATATCGCCGTTCATTTCCCACATGTAATGCCATGGCTTGAAAGAATGCCTACATGGGCTGCCGTTACAGCTCTATGACTGTGACGGAATGTGATAGGTGAATAATGTTCCAAACAGAGACTCGGCAGCTGTCCTTATTACATGGTCTGACTGCATCATCATCTTTTAGTCAGCGATACAGCGTATCGACAACCCGGATGCGAGGGGTGAAAAGATTTAACGTCCGAGGGTCTAAATTGCCTGTGACAGGAAAGTTTGATTAGGCCACAAGTTTCGTGTAACCGTCAAATACAACGAGATTGTCTAGCTGTGCGATCAGTTTACCTTAGTGGTAACCAATAACGCAACGCGAGAAACCACACTCATGGCATCTATGGGGTGTTTGTGTTACATATGACGCACTAGTAAGACATGTATTGGCATTTTAACGTATCTAATCCCCGCTTAATATTTGAAGTAGTCTTCCGAAATAATGACGATGTGCGCCTAAAATGTGATATGACGGGCTCGTGATATTTTCCTGATAAAGAGCTATTACATCCAAGTTTATATTACAGGTTGATTATGTGACTAAAGATATACCTATGCTCCGACAGCTGCATTTCAGGGTTTCTGTATATCAGTATTACGCTATAGTCATATGATAAGTGTGTGTAGTATAGGTCTATGTAGATATTAGAAAAGAATCAACTCATTCTCACATGACAAAACAGTAATGGATATTGCTCTTATCAGATATCATACATGATAAATCAGTATTGGGCATCCACTCAGTTTGTCCCTTCATAAACATTACACCCATAGCGGGCACAATCATATGGGAACCATTAGCGTTATTGCAATCTGCCGTATCCATGCCAATCTGCTTCAGTCACATAACAACGTAATGACATTTCCCAGCCGGATATCAGGTTATCCGCTAGATGTAGTATATGGGCTGGTGTTGGTTGGTTGCTAGGATTCCCCGTAGTGCTCTCACAATGTCACTTTAACATAAAACTCTAGAACATATACCTTGATGTTGTGGATAAGTAATCCAGTGCCACATATTAACTATTTATATGTTTTATGTCTTGTCTCTCATGCAAGGTGCTTCGTACAATAAGCTTAGCTCTTCTCATTGTTCTTTTTAACTTTCCTGTTATCTTCGTTAGATACATTTCTCTAGGTTTTTATTGAACTAACATGTTGGTGGATACCGTAACCATCCCCGAATGTCGGAAAAGAACGCAAGAATGCGTCCTCAGCAGCTCTCTTGTATGATTTCTTGTGATAAGATGATCTTCATCTTTCCGGTGGTACATGTGATGAATTACGACACCCGCAACGTGATACTTTCCGATAGCGAAAATGACGATGCTGATCTAATCCCGTTCTTGTTTTTAGCATAGAGTTTAGCGGGTTGATATCGTCATTCTATATACATATTGAATGCAAAGTCAGTTTCAAGAAATGACATTCATGAACAAACACCTCTATTCAAAAACTAATATTACAATGATACAAGTAATATTCATTGCGCTACCAAGCTATATGTGTGACTGATACCTTGCTCGTCATTCATTGGTTTTGTGGTTGTGTAAGCGTATTTGCATATTGGCTCGCCTGATATCCCCAAATATGAATAACGTGAACCCACTGCAGCGAGTCACTAATCAATATGCTGAACCTCTTTAAATGGAATGACATTATAACATGGGACCGTCACTGCTGAATCACTGCCCGCAGCTTCATTTTCTTTGATCCATTCCACAATTGTCCCTCGAGTATACTGATTGTACAGCTCCATCACAGCTTTATAGGTGTTTATTCCCATAACTTTGCTTGATATTGAAATATGTAATTCTATGTCGGTTTTTATGTTCGATATTTCACCATTCCTTATCCGCCATGGGGTCTGCCAGTGTTCTAGTGCTGCCCGTGTGAGCTATGGATGATCAATACATCGTTTATTCACTGCCTACACCTGACTGTATGAGCTTAACAACCAGGTGGAGTAAGGTTAGATCGTCAGACGTAGCAGCAAATATTTTAGATCATGCGTACTCAAAGAGCCAACGATTCCGTCAGGGTATTGTATAATTTACGAGACAACCTAAAAGTTCAATGTTTGGTGTTATACCTACCCTAACTAACTTCACAGTCATGCCCAAATACACAGACATATCATCTTTGAATCTCTGGTATTTCTAGGAAATGGTTCATAAATTTGGTTCTATTGATGACCTTAAACCACAGCTTATCAGAGGGGCAATTATCTTTGAGTTAAATTACGTTCACAAAGCTAATTGATCATATAATTCAAATATTATACTATAGGAAATGAAAATATTTGCGTAACTCTCCTTAACCATAAACCTTTCATCCTTTTTTTTTAATTATCTTGTGTCGCACGATTTCTTGTGTATTAAAGACGCATTTTCGCAGCAAATCATGTCCCTGATTACAATTTGTTCCAACACGAACATGATTATCTATCTTGAGTCGGCTACGTGCCGTACCTGTCATAAGTACTTGGCAAAGTTGTAGGCCTGCGTCCCCTCCTTTGGCTACAATGTGCGCATTTATGACGCGGTTGTTTGCGATATCATATATGGATATAATTTCCCGATCAGCTCCACCAAGTCGACTTTGCAACCAGATTTGGGAGAAATCGCACAGAACTCAGTCAAACTTGCCATGGAATATCCGTTTCTAGGGGATAAGATGGGGTCAGGTTCACGGCAGGAAGTAGCTAATTAACCTTCTAAACATGACGTGTCATAACGGTGATGCAGGTAGAAGGAAGCTACTATTAGTGACGTTACACTGTTTATGTTAATTTGGCTGCAATTAGTGCTATCGAACGTTAATTATTCTCATATATGACATGGTTAAAACATTTATAAAACAACTAAGGGGTGATTTTAGCGGCGTATTATATATATCACCAACATACACTTTGAATAGTTCAAGGTATAGAATGCAAACTCAGTGGAAAAGATATAACCTGAATTCCGAAAAATCAACTGGCTCCGGGTCTCAGTGCTTTATGGGCTTAAAAATACCGACTGGTGATTGACTTTGTTTAAAACCTTAGACGTATCTAGAGCGCGTATGTACTTCTGACAACAAGGATCTCTATTGCATTACATAATGCATGTCACGTTAACAACGCAGAATTCTGTAGAATGACCAGCTCTCAGTTCTTACTAAACTGAAATAAACTGGCAGTGACAATAGCAGCGAGCCTCATTGTAATCCCCATTCCTGTTTGCAGCGAGGGGTACAATAACAGATTTCTTCAAATGTACCTGTGTCAGACATAATGAGGATTGCAACGTTTTAGCGTCTATATAGCGCAACGAGTTTGAGCAAGGAAAGTCTCTGTGGTGGTGGTTTCCATGAACGTCTCACTGTTGACGTTGATTCAGTCCAGACTGTCGTGTACAGCGGAACTGTGGTAATGCCAAATGTCAGCGGTGTTTTCCACCGGTACATATGGCGTCTTGCTGAGAAAGAAGTTTAGGTTTGCGTTCCAAATCTTCAAGTGGAGTCACATGTTTCGTAATGGTAGGTCAACCATACATTTTACAAAAGATACCAGCTAGACAAAGTAGCTACATTGGCCGCACCTCATCAATGTGATTGTTCTTTCTGTTACATGAATTTATTACCCATAGTATTAAGTATGATTCAATTAATGACAGACATCTGCTTTCCATGATCTTTATAATTAAATTGATTACAAAGCAGATGAAATCACCCATAAACTTTATAATGTCCATTTCGCTCGTTGCTGGTGAAAGTACCTGCAAAGATCAGAATGTTTTTAGACAATGCCTTTTCCTCTAGGACCCTCTGTACCGGGATCTGGTTACTTAAGCGTCGCTGTAACTTCATTAAATACGCCATTATTGCCCTATCGGGTTAGTGGTTTCGAGTAACCAGTGATACCTTTAATTCCTCAACTACATGGGATGTTGCATTTTCAAGGATTACTCTGGCTGGTTATGGTCCCATAGAGTACATGGACCGCTTTCTCACAACTCGCGGGAATGGAGGAGAAATAATAGGCGTGTTTGGTGTTAGGTCATAGCCATGTGCGGAACTGTACACGTTGTTCATCCTGTAAAATTGTTCAGATTAAAACTACCAACTTTCTCTGCGTCTCCGTTACATCGATTTTACTCTTGGACAAGATAAAAGGGATGGAACTGAGTTCAATAGATTTGTTTGTTTGCCATTAAATCCCACTTATGCTGCCTGATTATTCATGTTCTCCGTTCATAAATAATGCATGATTTCGCTAGTGCAAAACGTCAGGTATTTTGATTTTAGTCTTCTGCGATGTACAGGCATTTTGTGTTTTTTCCCTCCCATTGGGCAAGTTGCATTTCGTTTATTTGATGTGGTGCTTTTCTGCATGTACATCAACTATGTATAAGTGACAACAAAACAGGAGGCAGAAAACACACATATTCCCCATCCCAACATTCGGTATAGTGGTCATTACTGTTGTCTTTAAATTGCATTCACGGTCAGGTGATGTTGACAAATGCAGTTTAAGCTTAACATCTACTCTCGTCGAGTATGCCGATGCGGCTGTATCTCTGAGATAAGAATCGCTGGCCATCGACGTTGATGGAACATTTGCTTCGTGTAAGAGGCCGCCCTCTGAATCACTGATCATCGCCTGTCTAATAATTGATGTCCGTGCGAAAAACACTCTTCTATCTACCACCATAGTCGAATTTCGCTAACAAAGATACAAAGTAACCATAAAATACAGGTCATGCAGTATGATAAAAGCCATCAGGATACTATCATGAATATGAGATGCAATCGCTATCCTATTGTCACTCAATTTTAATTTCTGAATATGCAAAATAAGATCCATACTACCCGTTCAAAGCCATTTGCATCGCCTTTTCAGCTATATTCCGTTACAGTATTATAATCGTCGTGTATTAACAGCATGTTTGAAATGGCTATGGCTTGGTGACTTGTACCATGTGATGTCAGGTCATTGATTCCTCATTCAATCAATGTTTCCCACATAAACATGCCTGGAATGCACACCTGCAGTCATAATGTTAAACTTCATTGAAACTTTCGTCAGCATTACGATAATACTATATCAAGTGCAACCCTTATCAAACGCTGTTTTATCTTTCTCTAATATTGAAAGCATCCGTGATATGGCTATCTATCACTAAATCGGATAGGCGTCAAATCTCATGTCTTGGCTTTGACCATGATTGGGAAAACTGGGGAGCGGGGGTCGTGGCAGGTGTCATCATTATTTCTCATAACGCGTCGTTTAATGTTGCTAAATGGTTACTTTGATGCCTCAATCAAAACTTACTTGCCTTCGTAAACACGTTCAGGTTTGCACGATTCCTTCCGCCTCGATGGCGTTGCCCTGCAGTGCATATCTAAAGTTATTTTGTTTCTTCGCCTCAAGGCTAAGTATGATGTCCTATTCATTGCTATCCTTCCACAGGAACCTCATCCATACCACTTCCATGGTCTTTAAAGTACATCATTGCTATCTGAATTTGGTTTTATAGACTTTTGCTTTTAGGAAGTAGCTACCCGCGGACACTGGGCAACGATAGTGATACCTATCTTTTCGCTAATAGGCAAGTTGAATTTATGAGAAGTATTTTCGAATGCAGAATCACGAAGCATATTTGCTTGAAAACTTATGCTTTTGCACGATTTGTTCATTCTGCATTTTACAGTTTATCTGCTACTTTGAAGATGAACACGGAGCATACAAGTGACGTCACATATGCGCTCGATCGATGACCCGGTGACGAAACCTATGGGAGTGTCGACTGCTTAGCAAGTTCTATTTATCACTTCCTCGTGCTTGTATTACTGATTTACAGCCGTTGGTTCGATTCTAAATGATCTCTATTCGACTACAAAATGTGTTGTTTTTGGAACCTTATTTCAGTTCACAAAAGCTAATTGTGTAAAGATAGTGAAGTGGGTTGAAGTACGTCGGAATTACTCTGGGACGAAATGAAGGGGATGGAATCTAGGTCACCTGATTTGTTTGTTTGTCATTGCATTCCATTTATGCAACCTGATTGTTCCAGCTAAATTATCCGTTCATAAACAAATGCATTCTTTCTTTTGATGTAAAAGGAGAAAATAAAGGAAAAACAACTCTTCAAATCACTGAATCACTGATCACCGCCTGCCTTATCATGAATATTCCTATGTTACCCTAGGATGTGACGACATACCACCTCGTTCTACGAGTGTGACGTGGCCATGTGCAAATTCCAGGAAAGCCAATTTTACAAAGGATGGCGACTCGGTGGAGAGCTGACAATATGTCAAGATGCTTCCACATATGGCACCTGAATCTGCATGCAAATACAACGAGAGACACTGATTACTATGCTACATTAGGGAGTTAGAACCCCCTAATGGCGTTGTGTGGTGCTTTAGATCATTACAAGCAAGCACCCAATCATTTATATGTTATATGTACTTGTGCGTCTGCTGATTTATCAACGATTCCAAGACGGTTTCTGCTCTAATCAGGCAATTTCTCTGTGAAGACCAATCAAGCACGTCATAATGCTATCAGCGAGAAACCACGCCTAAGGATTTTATGGGCTGTTTGAGTTATATGCGACACACAATGATAAGTCAGTTGTTGCCGTGTATCGCATCGAAACCCCGACTTCAAATTCTCATGAATGAATGGAAATGTACGACAAGGATGTGACGTGATGGGCGCATAACATTTTGCCACAACTGTTACAAGTTAATATTGGGTATGTTATGTAACTCTATGTGTTTGCACAGGGCAATGACACCGTGGCCAATAACAATGTTTACTACACATTTCTTTTCAGTCTACAACAATTAACTACCCCATGATATCAATTAAGAACGAACGTCATCATGGCCTTAGGTATACTGAATCTGCTGTTGCGTGTAGCAAAACACGAAACCAGTAGCTCTTTGCAACCTTGCGGGTACCACATACCTTATATTTTTTTTTTCAATTTGCCATTATTCATGTCACAAAGGGACGATATCGTGCATGGTGTAATGAAGCCAATTAGCGCTTCAATTGAGCACAAAAATAGGTTTGTGATCAGGGAAAGATTTTATAATATTCAAATGTACATTAACAATAGAGGTTTTACAGAACGATAATCCTTATTTGGAAATTGCTAAGGCAGTAGAAATATTTTTCTAGCTCCTCGTTGAGTCGGGCTACATATGCACAAATATTGTAGGTCAAAAATACATGTGGCCTCCGATTTCCTGTTGAATATGTTCCCATTGGTGCATGCTATGTTTGCGAAAATGTTATATCCCATTAAAGTGACATAACATCCATCTGACAAAAAATCCGGTCATGCTATATAGGACAGCACCATTTGAATGGAATGGTTCTATTACATGGTACCAGATGCTTCAGCAGATTCGCAGCTGCAATTTCTCTGCCTGCTCTATAAATGACCCTTTAAGTATGCTGCTTTTGCGGTTCTATCATGAAATATTGCAGGGAGGATGTTGTTGGCCGATTTCTATTGCAAAAGTAAATGCTTTCCTCCATCAATTTTAGCGAACTAAGCAGCATCAATTGGATCAAGGAAGAGGCATTAATTCCGGATACTTTGGATATCGCAATTCTGCTATTTGCATGGAAGTGTCTTGACTGCGTAGCAATAATAGCATCATGGTCTGTAATTACAAGCGTCTCTAGCTTCAGAGACGCCTACGTGGTTGCGCAGAGACAATGGCGTTGGATCAAGCGGCGAGTGACAGCATCGGAGTGTTCGCAACAGGTTTGTGCCATGGTACATATATGACTCATTCTAAGCATCAAAGAGGGCACAGTCGCGATGATAATGAAGCACCGACCTATAAAGTCGGTGTATAAATTTGTATGCTCAATGTAGAATATTGTCGAAACCAGTCATATTCACCTTGCTGGCTCTACCTCCATACATTCACCAGCATTTCGTTTAGGTTACCAATACTTACGAACGTTAATTATTCAATTGCTGGTAGAGATCTAGGTCAAGAGTGTGCGGGGTCAGCGCTAAGTCACCGTTACCGAAGTAACGATGTTGATGAAGCGAATACGACCATCAAAATTCATAATTGTCTTCTTCACTAACACATAAATTTTTAACAGTTCTAAAATTTTACTTTATGGGAGGCATTGTTATTAGTTTGGTTCGTTCGCATCATTTGTTTCTCAAATCCTATTATACCGCATGATTGTTCTTGTAACATGTATTGTCTCTATGACAGCCGCTTTTTACGTCTAGATGCCATGAAGTGTGTTCACATGGAACCAAATTAGATATGTACCAATTGCCTATATTATAGGGATCTAACTGTAAGTGAGAAAGCACTATACTCCCTCTCAGTTAATTTCGGATTCAACATAACGATAAGTGTTTGGGAAAAAAGGCAATTTTCGCTTACCGTCCGGTTACAGCAAACAGTATTTTCCGTCAGAAATCCTGAACCTGGCCATGACTAAAGCTGATGAATGTTAATAGATTCTAACCAGTAAACTACCTCCAGTTGTCAGACACAATCAATGCTAGCGCCTATGGTCTATCACAAAGTAACTGCAATGGTCAATTTGTTCTACATCAGGGTCAATCCAGAGCCAACCCTACTTACTTGCCTTATATGCCTTTTACGGAACTTCGTGAGGCATCATACCAATATCTGCAATAAGTAGGCACAACATCCGGAAATTATTGAAGTCTGCTAGAACATAATGTATTACTTAAAAAGGCGGCTATTACAGCAGATGCATGATCCATGGTAAAAGTCATGCCACACTGTATTCCTATTACCACAAATGGACAAGAAATCGTTGATCTTCAAAATTATTCGAATTGGTAATGTGTAGGAATCAGAGCAGTTGTGTATTATTGGCAGTGGTCAATATGTTTGACGGATGATTATAACGAATGGTTGTGATTAATTGCGACATTACCGGTGATGATGCCACAGAAATTTCAACAAGAGTTCATTGAGTGAACATGAATATTGTTTGTAAGAGCACATAACTATCATTGCCGTTACTGCATATAAGTAAGGGTACCGATGTCGAAGTTTCTTTCAGCGCATGACAATCTGTGCTTTCTAGCCTACGTAATTACTCCCAATCATTGAGTTCAAGTATATATGGTCATCAGCGAGTAGCGTGGGTTCACAGAGAATAATACAAATGGAGTATCATATTGTGATTGCTTTGCCTACTGAAAGCAACACAGATACGCAATCACGTCTCTTATGTAAGTCAACTATATCCTCTGCGTCATATCACATGATGGAGCTGCATATGTCAATCATCCGACGCAACAGTCGCTGCATCGTAAACAGTTGCAAAGGCAACCACCCCCAGTTAATCAATTGCTTATTGTTATACATGACCAGTAGGTCGTTAAACTAACAACGCATCCATATGCGTTGTTGATGAAGCGATCCACAGATGCATGTGAAATGCATATGCGTTTGTGGTTGCGAGACAAAACCTATGCCGATGGATGCTGCGTCATGCTGTCCATCCCTTACTACGGGGTCGATATTCCAACTTTGTGTCAATATAGAGATTGCCGAATCGTCGTTTAGCCCCCAATTATTCCTCGACTCAACCTTAGACGGTCCAGGATATCTGATATATTTGGTGCTCGAATTAGGATGGCCCTGGACGTCGCAATGAAAAATATACTAGGCTACTATTGAATTAATTTATATATTCAAAGCCCATTGACAATATTAAAACTGTACCAAATACTTTTGTCTGGTCAGCAATGCCAGTGGTTAATTTGGCAACTCAAAGTTTTTTTATGTGAGCCACCTTAAAAACCGCAGAAGTTCACATCAGGTTAACACATCAAAATGAATGTTTTGATAGTTGTGTATCCCCCTGAGAAAATTGTTAGCCAATCTATGTATGTATTTCCGCTTTGTGTAGTAATTAATAATATAATAATGGTCATTCCAGAATATGCTTGCACGCAACAATTAAGGAGGTACATTATTCCTTAATGCATTGGCTGAGTTATATATTTATTGGCTTGTTCCTGTGTTTTCACTCTTGTTATTCCCCAAGGCTTAATTTATGATGTCGATATTTTGTATTTCCGACTTTCAGAGAGAGCTGTGGAGAGATAAGCTGTATCATCTTACTCCATGTTAACTGAGGAAAACAGTTCACGAGTATGACTTCAATATTGGTCATCCGAAACAGAGTTAGCAAATGTGACATACGAGGCTGTGACGTTTGTGCTTAGAGATTAAGCTGACATATGACATTAAACATCAAGCGCATATATTGCATGTGTTTTGACAGTTAAAGTTATTACGAATCATTATTTCATAATAGACTCTTCGTTGTGATGAATTGTCAATTATTGAAACAGTTAAAACAAAGATAAATTCATTAATGGAAAAATTGTACAAACATATTAAACAATGAGGGATGAAAATCTTTAACCCAATGGTGTATGAACCAGTAATCCCACATGGGAAGGAGCTGGGTGATAATAGATAAGTGGAGACGACTTTGACTGACCGTGATGTTGAACATTAGCAAGTCTAAACCAACACAATCCGACAGACATTGGTCACGAAACCTTTTGGATTCAATGGTTCTTCCCGCTGCATATTTTTCTTGCATGCCCAGTTTGTCCCCAGTTAATAGAATTCAGCCTATGATATTAATTATTGCCCATGCAATGTCTATATATATTCCCTATATATATATATATATTTATATATATATATATATGATTATATATATATATATATATATTTGTATAGTGATATTTAGGTATGATGTATGTATAACATATATATATATATATGTATATATATTGCCATAAAAATTATATATATATATATATATATATATATACGCACAGCAAACACACGCATGCATTTCTATATATCTATATCTCTATTGTGTTAATTATATCTATGTTATCCTTGATCATAAGATATATATATATATTTTATCTCTATATATAAGCAACCTATCTATATATATATATATATATATATATTACATATATAACTATATATATATATATATATATATATATATATATGCGTGTGTGTGTTTGTGTGCGTTCACATGGCATGTGGAATAAACTGAGAGGGCTAGTCAATCTCAATAACCGATGCGTGTTGATTGCAGCAGAATTCCTCTAGGGCCGTACGGCTGGCATGATTTAAAGATGATGGTTGATAATTAGGACACAACTCATCAATCGCTTTTTTCGACAACTATATCATGTATTGTCCTTAATTTGGCGGATAATTTAATTTATATAGATATCTATATATAGTATATATATGTGCATATATATATATATATATTCCTTGGCTATATATATATATATATATATATGATATATATAACGGATATACATATATATATATATATATATATATATATATATATATACATATATATATATATATGCACACAAACACACGCATTCATTTATCTATATATATGTATATATATATATATTCTCTCAAAAAGTTGCTTAAGTCGAATATTTATATAAATCCTCGGCTAACTCTTATATGCATTTGACTATACAACGGAGCACGTATATGCAGAAACATCCATCCACATTAAACTCAATTCATTGATGTGCTCTACACCTGTCCTCTATTTCATTTAAACCGGGTTTTTGTAATATAAACTGGGTAAGGTTGCAATAATAAACACTTCCGTGTTGGTGATACTGCGAATATCTGCAATGTACGGAGCATTACTACAATAACAAGCCTCACTGCTGAGAGTTCATAACTTAACATCCCCAAGTCGCTGATCGTCCTATCACAACTTTTTATATTGCCTACTCGTGAACAACCTATTTGACAGGGTAGTCTTGATAATCTTTTTCTCTAATGCAACCAACCTTCTCATACACTGGCATTTAACAACCTACCACGCCCGCTATCGGAAATGGATAAACACACAATTCATGAACCTGGTTTGTGGTCCAATATTACACCTGATATTATCTCATGTTAATAAGAACAACATGGAAAATCAATCTTTGGGGCCATCATGAAACATCAAAAGATATTAAAAGCT
The DNA here is from genome assembly GCA_034190875.2 of Urechis unicinctus. NCBI lineage: Eukaryota > Metazoa > Annelida > Polychaeta > Xenopneusta > Urechidae > Urechis > Urechis unicinctus. The sequence goes on from CM067354.1 coordinate 76,910,140, forward strand.
GTTTCCCTCCGATTTTGATCAAATTGAACGCAATATTAAATTTCCACGTTGACTCAATGGGCCAGCCAGAATAATAATAATTTTCCTTGCCATCAGGGAAACACAGATCCGCTTTTCATGAAACAAAAGGACGATGGCAATATTCTTGAACCTCACAGGGAATAAAATAAATGTGTATGCCTGGGGAGCTGCCATAGCTGATTTCTGTTGATTGTTTAACCTAAGTTTTAACTGCTGAGGTATACTCCTCGCGCATTGTTTTAAAAGCATGCGTGCCTGACAATTGCAAATTTGTGTCATTTTCCAAAATTAAAGTACACCCATACCTTTACGATAAGCAGCCTGATATTTAATATTGTGCGTCCTAAAGAATTATTTTATATCTTAAAGCCGTTTATGTCCATAGTTTTATGAAACCATTCGTGAAAACTGCCTACATGGAATATGCATGCTTCAAATAGATGATCATCAGTGCACTGTAGCAGAAATATGGAAATGCATGGTGTGCTCCTAAGTGCATTTTAAACTTCTGGTTTAAAGTATATAAATAGTTAATTCATTACTGAGTGGTTGCCTCCAAATAGTCCAATTCTCGAGGGTAGAAATTAGTATCCCTTTCAAATAATTTCGTAGTTATATTTCGATGCTTCCTGTGTGTCCCAAATGAGAGTTGCGCTGGTTCCATGTGCAAATAATACTTGTTTTGTTGCATCGTAAACGTCCGCATTTACAGTGACAGGCAAGTAAGGCTGGCGCTAATTTCTACAATAATGCCTATGGCTATGCCCCTGTCGTTTGTGATAAAGATCCATCGCAATAACGCTGAAATCAGCATTCACTTCAGTCGTTCATCTGAACACATTTGAATGGCTTCCTGTTTCTTATGTTCGATGTTCGATATGTTTGTGTGATAAATGATGCAGGTGCATTATTGATGGCGCAGTATTTAACTGAAGAAGGTGTCGGATGCTTGTGTAACGTCGCTTGATGGGCTGGTTACATATGTGGTTCAATGTGTGCCATGTTAATCGTTCGGTGAATACCATCCCTCATGACTATTGCGATTAACAGTATACGGGTATTTTATACAAGTGTTTGCTGACAATGCATTTTGTACCCTTTAAAATCGTTTGTACATTTTCTAGTAAAATAAAATATTGTGGGAATGGACCACCATGGCAGCAATGTACGACCGATGTTTATATTTGGGGCCCAGGATTTTAGTCCTTAAGGCCAGGAAACATTCTCATGAGCCCAATTTACGGTACACGCGCATTCACTGCACACAATGGATCCACTTTCATTTAGGACAAGACAAAAGAAATCCATTTACGCGGGATCTTTAGAAGTAGTACATGTGTATCACATAATTGTCATGCTAGTAACTCTCGAGTCAAGGTTACCATGGTCAACATATGATGCCTGCCAATACCCATTGGTTAACAATTACGCTTTTACCACTGAATAATCCATGGCTAGTTTATTATGCGACATTTGTAACGTGACGTCACAGCAAATATGCAGACGAATATAATTTTCAAAACATCCCTTTATTTTTGTTGTAAAAAGATTAATCAGTCACTCAAACCCATTCGTGCAAAGATTTCAAACCAAGTCTCACGGGTCGTCGAAAGCTATCCCTCAATCTTTATTACTCTGGACCACTTCCGCTGCTATATCGTACGTCTCGTCTCCCTATGAAACCAGACAATATCCCCTCAACTGTATGCCTCCAGTGAGCGAAATTGGCATTCGCGTAATCTGAACTGAGACTATATAACACGACTAATAGATCATCGTGGCTTACACTCAGTAGCAACACGACTAGTCTGGAGTTAACGATATTTATCTTGTTGACGGAATGCCGTATCCGGTGCCATTTTCGTTATGCAGGAAGAAATGAGGAATGAAGTACAAAATATGATGAAATGGGCATAAGAGAACCGCCCAGGTCTGATTATTATGGTTGTGTTAAAGACGGATGATTAAATCTAATCCTGACATCGTTATCAAATTGACTAGTAGACCTTGATAGAACCGTAGTTTCGTGTAAGAGACCGCCCTCTGAATCACTGATCACCGCCTGGCTTATTAGCTTTGGATGTTACTACATCCTGTCGCGTTACATGTGTATGGCGTGGCCTTGTAACAATTCTTTGGAAGCCACTCTAACAATACTCCGAGGCAAAGTTTTATCCAGGTTAAGTCAGGGTTCTCGACTGTAGACCAGGGTTTCTACGTCGCCAATGGACGTAGAGCAACAGACGAGGGTAGTCGAGTAACATTGACCATGCATAAGAAACATGCTGAACGTTTTAGCCAGCTTGATTTTAAAAGACTAATGAATAACCTCTATTGTGTTCACAGTTCAACTACCGCGAGTTATGAGAAACAACTCGTTCGGGTTGATTTTCCCGTACAATTTAATTAATGTGCACAATAATGTGTTGGCCTTGGGATTGATATGCCGATGTAGGCGGAAATGCAGGAACACATTAATTTGAGGCACACTTCTTTACGAATTGTTTTACAATAAAGCGAGTATGATATTTTTTAGCTGTGATGGTGTTAGATGGTGATGTGGTCAGGGTCAGTCTGTGGTCTATAAATATCGACCAAGGCCATGTTACGTTGACAAATGCAGTTTCAACCTTATATCTACACTCGTTGGATGGCTGATGCGACTGCATATCTTGGTGGAGTACTATTACCCATCATTCTTCATAGAAAGGTTATTTCCTTCCAGAGACCGCCCTCTGAATCAATAATCACCACCTGCCTTGTCATTAATGCCCCTATGTTGGGCCGAGATGTGTCAAAGCCCGTTAAAGACGAGTGACTTGGTATATAGTCAACAGAATATGTAGTTGCTTCCATATCAAGCTTTAGAATCACATGCTTATATATTGAGACAACGTTATAAACAGGTGATAATAGGGCGTTTGACTCAAGGTCGCAGGTCGGAGTCCCTTATTAGAGTTATGAGGTACTTTAGACCACAGCGAGACCTCAATCCATGATGCATTTACGTTACCTAAAATCTTGTCCATGACATTATCTTCGACCAAGGTTTACTGTTTATTACTTCGCATGAAAAGCAGCTGATACTGTGTGCAGTAATTTTCACTAATGCCATGACGGGATAGCTGAATTACAGCAGGATTCCCGGTGGTTCTCTGACAATGTCCACCTTAATACACGTTACTGGATCCTACTGGATAGCTGAATTACAGCAGGATTCCCGGCGGTTCTCTGACAATGTCCACATTAATACACGTTACTGGATCCTACTGGATAGCTGAATTACAGCAGGATTCCCGGTGGTTCTCTGACAATGTCCACCTTAATACACGTTACTGGATCCTACTGGATAGCGACGTTATTGTAGGTAGCTGAGGGTTGATGTCCTGCTAAATAATACTCGAGACTTTATATGAATGTCTATTTTCTTTATTCGGCTATGCTGACTGGCACGTTCGGGTTCTGATTCTGGTTCTTGTTGTGGGATGAATATGTCTGATCTGTGTGTCTGATGCTGTCGTTTTTATAGTGAAAGATGGGGGTAGCTTGATGTTGTGAACCGTGATTGGTTGATCGGGGCTTGGGGTCATTCGGAGCTTTTAATTGGAGATCAAACGGGGCAAGTTAATTGTTAAGGGAATTGACGGGATTCGAATGTTTTCATCAAATGGTTGGATTTGGTAAAGGACTATATAATTTGGAAACTGAACCGTTCGGAACTTAAAGGGATTCTAAAGGTTTATGTAAATTGGGCAACAATTAATCTTGTACGAGTGAAAAGGGGTGAATTTCATTTGCTTAAATTGGTTTAGTGTTCATGTCCCGAGTGGCCGAAAGGTTGTAAATCTAACTTAAACTTTTGGGGTGTAGAGGTGGAGAGGTGGTGTGTGTATGTGTTCACAAGTGCATGCGTGCATGTATGCGTTTGTTGAGGGGTGAAAGAATGGTTGGTTGCATGGTACTCAAATCAGATGTGTGTGTAAGATGGGGCAGAAGTATGTCTGGCTGATTTGTGTGTTTAATGGCATAAGACAGGGAAGCATATTGTCAACCTATCTGATGAGTGTTTATATGGATGAATTGAGCTCTGGTTTTAAATAATTATTGTGTTCAGTGCAGTTTTAGTGTGCTTGTTGTTAATCTTCTAATGTATGCTGATGATCTCATTTCATTTGTGGTTGTTCTGAGTAAGCTATTAAGACTGAGAGTTTTAGTTGTAATGACCTTAATATATATATATATATATATATATATATATATATATATATATATATATATATATATATATATATATATATATATATATATATAAGGTATATATATTGAGATCATTATAACTAAAACTCTCTCTCTCTCTGTCTCTCTCTGTCTCTCTCTCTCTTTATGTATATATATATATATATGTATATATACATATATATATAGAGAGAGAGACACTTACTGAGAGAGACAGAGGGAGAGACAGTGAGACAGAGAGAGAGAGAGAAATACAGAGAGAGAAAGAGAGGGAGAGAGAGAGAGAGAACGAGAGAGAGAGCAAGAGAGCTAATGATGATTAAATTCATGCTGCATCAAAGTTTTTAATATACGCTATGTCCTGAAATAATTCATTATTATATTTTTATTCAAAATTAGCAATAATACATGTTGGGATATTGTGGGGATTGTAGTGATGTTCAGATAATATTTGCATCATAAAACACACTTGATATATGGTCGATGTATAAAGTGAGGCTGGCAAAAAGTAATAATTCTGTGCGTAGTAATAATTCTCGACGATGATACAGCGTCCTAATATCTGCTAAACACTGATAGGTATGGTAGTTCTCAGGGTGGGAAAAATGAATGATATTCAGTGCACTGAAAATCATTTCCAGATGATGTTTGCATCAGCCCTACTTGTGATAATAATATTCACTAATGTTATGACTTGGGACCTTTTCAAATCGCAAATGACATGGGTCACAGTTAAGCCTGTTACAAGACGTAAATTCAATCAATCGATATATGTCAGACCCCAATCTCAGCCATTTCAAAGCTTCAAGGATCGCCGATTACTCATCATCTATCTCCATTGCTCCTGACCTCATATTGCTACTCATCTATTATTCCCAATGAACGGGATTGCCATTCGATTGATCTATAATGAGACCATTGTGGTTTTACAACATAGACAGGCGTTATTATTACAAACGATGATAATTAATATTGTAATCGAGGTACTCACGTGGCTAACATATATGCTGCATTCCCCATGTATATGACTATGCCAGATAACCATGACGACTGATTGTGACTCCATTTCTGTCTTGCACTGCTTTGATAGTATATCGAAAATGTGAAACTTTTGCTATCATATCTTTGCAGCATCTGATTTGTAATAATCCCGATTTATCTATAATCGTTATCAGATTATTAATATCTAGCACATGGAGCCAAAATCAACGACCCTCTAGTTTAATGCATTTCGTCAGATCGAGACATGAAATTATCCACGCATAAAATTCAGATACGCGGAGAGACCTTACGACCATCGCGCCAGGATGTCAGACTAGTACAAGCAGCCTGCAATTCTGACATCAACCCACACACCATCTTCGCTTGTCGATGAAAGCTCTTTCAAGTCAAACAGATTAACCAGGAATAGAACAGCCGACGACAGATGAGAGTTTTTTTTCAAATTGACCGCCTTATGGAATTTCCACGTTGACACCATGGACCTCTATCATGAACTCATAGATCCGCTTCCATCGTAGACAAATGACAATGGCAACTACCTTCAACCTAATGGGGTAGACCATATCTATGTAATTGACGTGTATGCGCAGGAAGATATACCCAAAGTACTTCCATAACTGAATAATTTTGCCAAATATGAACCCGCTGAGAACTATCCCAGGTGCGTTGTATTTAAATCATGTGTACCTTACGATTACAATGCTGCGCCCTATTTCAAAATAGAAATACATATATATTCCACATTACTTTTGCTTAAATTATTGGTGCACATTATATAAGCGAGAGAAGTCAGCCGTGTAGCATCGGGTAGCTGCTGAAGAGACAATATGATTAATGAATCGTTAAGGTTCTCACTAAGTGCGTATTCAGAGAGACGTCTGTTACAACGGGAAATGATTCGTGCTTCTGGAACTATATAAGTTAATGAATCGTGGACAAAAAATGTTTAACAGAGATTGTTCTATAAATAATCGGCTACGTGAAAGACGGCCTATTTATTTATTACGTTTAGCAATGGTAAATGATTACAAGAAAATTTACATGATAAATATAAGATAATTGAAGCATTAGATGTGGCTCATTATTCTACAAGTACTCGCTTTGTGAAACCAAGTAGAATGCTCAGTAAGAACGCATCTTGTCAGTTACGATGTGATCCATTCAAGCCTTTGTATTGCCATTTCTTAAACTATATCGACAGACCGTACACTCGAATAACAAGCGTTCTACTTCACATACACACGTGTTATATTTGTGTCACAGAACAAAACATTGATGAAATCATTCATATTTTACTTAACATCCAATAATGGACAGCATATTATGGAATCCATTAATGGGAATGACCTTCTCGTGATATACCCTGAATGCATTGCTTGATTCAATGGTCATTAGTCTAACAATGACATGGACATGTGTGGTGTGCTCTAAATAGACTTTAAAATATCAGATCTAAAGAGTGAAAAAAGGCGTTCGTCTATTAGTCAGCAACGACAGATGACAGCCTCTGGCAGGTGCCATTCTCCAGCGTAGAAATTATTATCGCCTGAAAAAGGTATTTTACTTTTGTCTGTCGATGAAAGTTCCCCATTTGTCTGTAAAAAGATGAGTTGTTTTGATGTGTTCACTATAATCGTCACCATTAATAATGACGCATAGTGAAGTAGGAGAAGTTCTACTTGATGGAGTTCTGCAATAACATGTATGTCTCTTCGAATACTTACTCTTAATCACAGGTAGGTTCGATCCAGCGCAACATCACTGTACAAACAATTGGTGCCATGAATTATGTATTGCATGGGTTTATAACAAATGGGTAATTAACTCATAATAAGTCTGCAATGGGTGCACAACAACACACGGACTTTTTGCGTGTGACCTGGCATGCTAGCGTGACTTGCTGGGGATGTCAGACAGCATGATTTACGTGGACAAATAAATAAAGCTTGTTGTGCTACGCAATACAAACACCGCGAGGAGATGTATCAAATAAACTGGCTTAGTTAATCCAATCAACTACCTGTCTAACACGTGACTTGTGGACTGGCAATCGTCGTGCACATGCTAAATATAGATCCCAGAGAGATGCCATGCATAGAAATAATGTGTTTCCAGGGCTGCGATAACAGCTCCGTCACTGTGACGTCATGTGATGGATGCATGATCTTATTTGCCCAACCGAGTCTCGGAAGCTGTTTTCAATACCATGTCTGACTGCAGCATTATCTACTAGGCTCCGATACTTCGTCTCGACAACCAGGATACCGGGACTTAAAGAATTCAACTACTTAGCGTACGACACGCCTGTGACATGCTCACTTACACCACAAATTCCTCTATTGAAAGTCATCAAATACAACGTGTGAAGGGCAATAAGTGACTGGGAAATCTCGGGCAGAAGTATTCTTATTTCTACCAAAACATTGTTTTAATTAATGTATATGAACTAGTCATATAAATGGACGTGATGATTTCTTTACTGCCCACAACAACACGAAACCGGTAGCTCTTTGCAAACACTTACGACTGCCACCAACGTCGGATGTTGCAATTTACCATTTTCCATATCACACTTAGTAAATAGGGACAATGACTAATTGATGCATGGAGTAATAGCGCCGAATAGCTTGCCAATGGAGCACGAAAACGATATTAGATCTATTCAGGTCTATATATAAAAGGGAGGTGCTACAGAATCAAGTTCTTATGCGATTATGTCTTCCTTAATTTGAAATTCTACAACGCTTAAGATACTCAGGCAAATAAATTATGTTTAATCACAAACTCGGTATGTTGGGCTACCAAGGCACATAAATTTTAAGTAATACAAGCATTTGATGCTAAATTAACTTTTTAATATATTTTCATTGACGCATGCTATGTATGTGAAAATGTTTTATCCCATCAAAGTGACATTACATACATCTGACGAAAATGCCGGTCCTGATATATTGGACAGCAGCCATTTGAATGGAACCGTTACCAAGAATATATATTGCATGGTGGATACTGTAGGCCGATTGACACTGCATCGACTGCGGAAAAAGCATGCCGTTTTATACTGTTAGTCTCATTGTCAACATATTTTTTGTACGAAAGCAGCATGATATTTTGACTGAATGAACCCTCAGCATCTACATAAATGCTGGACCATCCGAAAACTATAAAATGGGCTAGAATGCTATTTAAGGGTCAAAATGGAGGCTATTGCTCCTCAAGTTAAATGTAGATTCAAATGACTGGATTACATTATGCTTAGCGCGAGGAAATATGTCAGCCAGATACACACAATGAGTGAGTGGGGAGAAGCGAACGAGTATGACGCGGTATTAGGGAGAGAAAAGTAAGTTTTGAGTGTACGTTAATTCTAATGGGCGCGATCATAATCAAACTAATTCAAGCGTGCTTAAAATATTATATAATTGTACACATTTAATGATCACAGTTATAATCTGATATGTATTCATGCATACATATATGGATATATATATATATATATATATATATATATATATATATATATATATATATATATATATATGCGCATGTGTTTATATATGTATTCATATATGTATGTATATATATATATTTACATATATAAATATATAAATTAATATATATATATAAATTTATAAATATATAAATATATGTATATATATATACATATATATATACATATATATATATTCATATATATATGTCTATATATATTCTATGTATATATATATTTATATATATATGTCTGTATATTTTCTTATATATATGTATATTTATACATGTATTTGAATGTATGTATATATATACATATGTATATATATATTTATGTACGTATATTTATATATATTTCTATATGCATATTTCCATATGCATATATATATATATATATAAATATATATATATATATATATATATATATATATATATATATATATATATATATATATATATATATATATATATATATATATATATATATATATATATATATATATATATATACAATAAACTGTAATTATTACACTAAAGCTTGCCCAGTTATGTAAAGCCTAATTGGTGTTTGTGCTTATAAATTGATTGATCTATATCCAAATCATGCAATAAATTGAGTCTTGGTTCTGTGGGAGATAAAGTGGATGTAACAGATTGTTACTAATGTAGCCATAATGGTGAATCGTGACTTTACAAGGGAGACATTTGGTCGTATGAAGCTAAATGCCACATGGCTTGCACCAGCGCACTCAACGGTTAGTCCATCCACATGCCATATATAAAGCTGTTAGTGCCACATATTTATGTATTGACCCTTCTAAGAGAATTTTACTACCTCAGTTCTGGACGCCGTGTACCTTATTAGTGATGAATTCATCGAAATGTCATGTTGAAGGAGCGGGTGATTTGTATCATGGGTACTCTGCCTATTTAGCTTTGGAAGACTAGAAAATATTTTCAATGTAAATTTGTGCAACTCCCCTTTCTAATGATTTCTATTCCAGACATTTTCGAGAACGTTGCCATGGTAACACCAATGGGTGTCCCTCCCAAGGTATATCCAATTGCCGTTGCTATGAAGGATTCAATATGGCGTCACAGTTTTTGTTGCCGTGCTACTTAAACTATGTCGATTCTTTGTTACGGGACGTACTGTTTAGTATCCTCCAATGTCTTCAATATCATTATATCTATAAATACAAATGATAAGACCAATAATTTGAATGACATGGCGAAATTTACCAGCTACCTGTCATTGCATCTTATGGATGGTATACCTCCACACAGGCTGGGCATAACAGGTATTTGGCATGTACTCTGTGCACCTACCCACAAAATGCATAACCCACACACGCTATATGGGATATACTATCGTATATGCTATTCGTTCCTTGATTTATGAACATTCAATATTCGCCTGGGAGCCTGCAAATGCTCTCATGTTGCCCGTCTGATTAAGGTATGATTAATCAAATATTCATTCACTGGCCTCACCTGATTGTATAAGTCAAATATAGCAGCAAATGTTTTCAGTCATGCCTCGGATTTCGTCAGGTTATTGTGTGATTAGCGCGACGAGTTAGATTTTCCGTGTAATACCCATCCCAACTATCTTGAAGTAGAATTATCACCTTTGCATTTCTGGTATTTCAGGCCAATTTTGGTTACTATTGGCGTATTTCTACGAGATGGGTTATTATTTGAGAGATTAATGATCTCCACAAAGCTGCATGATGATTTAATTATGTAACACAAGAGCAAATGCGCAATTTGCGTTGCTATCTACGTGCTGTATTAAGGGGCGAATTTGATAAATTAACATCGATACTTAAAAAACATAGCGAGAACAAAAGCATAACATTGAGTTCAATGGTATATCACCCACCATATGGATGGTTTCACTAATTCAATATTCCGCCTTTGTACGTTATATTGGGTTGAAAGCTTGTCGTTCATTACCCAATCCGGTTAAACATTATCTTAGACTAACAGGTGACGAGGGCTAAGTAGACTATATACTTTTCGTTGTTTAACCCCATTATCATCTGTATAGTTTAAGATCAATATAGATGAGCAGTTCTCCTGAACAACACTCATATCTATATTGCAATATGAAGTGTACCAGGCAATTATTAGCATGTAATTATTAATTATTGGTTTTAAGAAGGCGAAATAAAGTATGTTTAGCAACGGAAATAATTGCATTTAGTGGTAATAGAATTGATGTTAAATCATTGCAAATCACTACTCAATAATATATCATTCAGATACATATTATTCTTCGGAAGTTGTTGAAGATGTACTCATTTATTATGTACACTTTGATACGAATAATTTGCACTCGCTAACAATAATCATTATCAAAGTAGTTAAAACACAGCTATAATGTGTTCATTCATTTTAACATCAGCCGCCCTTGGGATGCTTACCGGGAAAAGTAAGGTTACAAATTCATGTTCCAAGATCTGTTGTTTCAGCGGTGTCGAGAGCAACACCACACTTTTCTTATCAGGTAGGATTATCATTCCCTTTCATATTGTGTTTTTTTTTCCAACTTTCAGATGCATCGTCCTGATATCAGCTAATTATTGGCAGTTCTTAGGTCGAGAATTGTGAGTGATCTTGAGGCCACACGGTGATACATGCTCCTGATAACAGCCAAATTCAGCCAGATATCGCAGTGATAAGGCTGTGAATTATGAGGGATATCTAAGGCACTGTAGGCATTTGCATCTTATATCACCTTTGATATATGGTTTTGTGGTGCTGGTAAAGCATAATAATTCAGTGGTAGTATCGATTCTCAGCTATTATACGTCTTATTGAAAGGTGCTTAACGCCAGATATCTCAGTTCGCAGGTTTATGATTCTATTTGTGTGATGTGTAGGGTACTCTGGTCATGTTCAGGTAAAATTCGCATCATATGTTACCTTTGATAAGTTTAGTATCTGCCCAAATTTGTAGACAAGACCCTTTGTAATTGCTAATGCCCAATCGGGAACCTCCACACTTGCAGACGACGCCCCTCTTCTTGAAATACTTCCGTATTCCCAGAGGTAATACAATTATTTCTCGGTCAACACGATTTCTTCAATAGTCACCGTATGGTGTTACCTTTCATATAAAAAATATCTTTATATATATATTTGGATTCTAGGGATACGGAAACCGTATCCCTACCTATACAAAAATATACTAAGGTATACCAGGAAAATCAATAAACTATATACAGGTGTTAAGTAAAAGAAATATATTCTAGTTGTGCAATGGTGTTGTTTGCTCATAAAATGTTAATGAATTACTTTGACATAAGCTGGATGTCACGAACATGTTGCAAGATGCTTCGTATACACAAGATCTGAATATAGCCCTAATCGCATTAAGCCATTACCCCTTACTAACATTAATGTACCTGGCCACCAGCAGTCGATTCATGTAAAATGACATTGAAACGAATCCACATCGAGTGATCATTCGATATCATATGTCATTACAGAGACGTCAAACAGAATTTCATTGCCATCTGCCATCTTAACCGGATTCGAACACCCTTTAATATTGCTAAGCCACAACCATTTTTAATCTATGTATTTCCGAAACAGATTAGGCATTGTTTGTTTCATAAATAAAGGGATTGAAATATATTATATCGTAATTGCGATTCGCTGCTACGTACAGAAAGATCTTTACTGGTGGTTTTGTTACTGTTCACAGAAGGTCATCCAATCATGGCGTCTTTGACGTCACTGGATTATGCATTGACGTAATCAACGCGTGGATCATAATATGAAAGATTGTGAAACGATTGAGCATATTGTTATCATCTGATCCCACGAACTGAATTTTCAGACTGACTTTGTGTTAATGTCAACCAAGTGCAATTTTCAGCTCAAGTAAGAAAATAAGATAACGTTTTCATCTCGAAATAGTGACATTTTCGCGATTAGGTGAATGAAATAACTTCGAAGTGGCATTAGAAGGATCCACAACCGAAACCTGGCTCGTCTGAAGGACGTAATTGACCATTTTGGTAATGTTTCATAAGTAAGTAGGCCAGGAGTCAAGTCGTTGAAATTTTTTCAGTATTTCCTGAAAATATTAGTCGAAAATAACAATTTACATAAATTATCCAAGAGCAAATTCCCAATGTATTCACAAGATCAGGTCGAGCTACATGTAAATATTCTACAGCATGCACTGCATGGGTTTTTTTTACGTTTTAGGCATCCTAGACTACTTACAAATGATGTAGATATATATTCCATGTGAGTTTCAATTAATCTGCATACGTTACGCATATGTGTCGTGCAACTTTGGGTCAGCATCGATTTTGCTATAATGTTTCACTATAAAAGATTATCTTTAAGGCACTGATCACCCAATACTGAGGAAGAAATACAGTCAATACTTGTATATAATAAAATACGGCTAAGTTATCAAACAGATTGGCCCATTTTCGAATCTAAGATTGCTGGTGAACGATGCCTAACGTCACGAGAAGCAGTGATGCTTATGTTACTTTCCCTTTACGTACTGCACATATCTATGATTCAGCCACAGTTACTGTCATTTTGAAATAGCCAGAAGCCACAATGGATGTTTTATTTATGTTTTACAAGCTTCACTTGACACACTTCACTGAACACCAGGGATATGCTCGCTTAAGGTAACTTCCAGAATTGTGTTATGACCTCCGTGTATGCGGTATGGAATCGAGGTTTATTTAAATGGCTGATACCTGAATAACAATGTAGTTTTGATCCGACGCTACGCATTATCCCTCAGCTATCAACAATTTGGCAATAGTGTTTACCATGATATATATGAATTTCAGTCTACAGAATATGAGGATGAAAGATTTTTTTGAGACTAAATGTTTACTTATATATGGCTAAATGTAACATGTTGTATCATTGGGTAGATTAGTAACAGAGAGCTTAACCAGTATCAATATAGCGGTAGTGAGGGCATGCCTTGACACTGACACTAATAAGGTCCCTAACTTATTAAACCTGGCAACTGGTGATTGTACAAGATCCTGAAACAATATCTGTATCGTCTGTAGATTGACTGTTGACTACTCTGGTATCATCAAGCTCCTTGATCGATCTATTGTCATTAGCTTTGCATCTAGGCCAAGGAATGTGAATTATGATAATCTGAGCTATTTATGAAACAAATAAGATATCAATAAGCTTGGTGTCGATTGCGGTATAATTGTATACGGTGCCGAATGAACATTATTTGGCATGGTGCCAATATTACGCTATATCTCCTTGTTTCATAGTGGTGTTTCGACGATGGGTAGCTTCAGTACAAATTAGGATATTATTGGGCTTATTATTAATCGATTTAGAGCATGTTTCCTACGATAGCAAACAGATTGTCTGCTTTCATATATCCTATCAACTATGTATTGCGTCTCATCAATCTCTGAGCTTCGTTAAAACAGTGAAATCTATCACTGCCTACACCCATTGTGATAATTCGCACTTACACTGAATAGCGAGGTCAAAGCTAATTACGGTGGACTATTTTTATACACCATCGCCTTACAAATTAATCGCAATCTCTATTCACAAGTGTCTTGTGGTATTAGTGTGACGATAACATCCTAAAACCATAGTGCGGCAAACCCTGATAGGACAGGGCTACAAACCTTCATTATCCGTCTTTGATTATCATAAATGATAACACCTCATTATTGGTTGTTCAATTGACTCTTAGTCTCTCTATTTGACCTTATTTAACCACAATAATGTGGCCCACATAAACAAGGGGTTGAACGCAGTCAGCATCAAAGAAAAACAATGACACACCCTTCAACATTCAGGTGTTTATCACACTTTCTGCGCCAGTACCTGATATAGCGCAGTGGCCATATATTTTTACAGAATTGTAAGGAAACGCAATACATGTTATTGACTAATTTGCTCAGTCAAATAAATCTTTCAATTTGCGAAATGTCACCAGCACAAAAATTATGCTTTCTCTCTAATGCACATGACGTAAATCATTGATATTTCCACTGGGAGTTTTAAAACGACTACATTTGTAGTTTCGGTACACATGCGAAACCAACTAGTCAAACAATGTACGCATTCTATGAAGTATATGCGTATTCCCTTCAATGTTAGCACGCATAAAAACATTGTGTGTGAAATATCTGCCCTCGAACCAATAACATTGTTAGAAGCGACGCAGTTCTACAGTAGGCAGGTGAAGACGAAGTGTGCTATCATCAGCATGTTAAATCCTAGAGTGATGTGATGCCCTAAATTGCAGCGAGGCGGAATTTATTGATAGCCAAATACATCGCTGTGTTCGGTATCACCTTGAAACAAATGACAACCGAGGCAGACGTACAAAATGCAGTGGTGGAAAATCTTTGGGTCACTCCAACGTGCTCTGCCTAATTGTAATACAAATTCAACGAACCGTAGCAAAACAATTCATTTTGTTTTATCCAGAACATCGATATTTTTTGACGTCAATAATTTACAAACGCTATGATAAACGGAAATATCAAAGGATGTGGATAGTTCCAGGAAAATATATAGCTCGGGATCGAAAGCAAATGGCAATTAGAATGGAATTGTTCACAAAGTATCAATTATATAGCTGTGATCACTCTAAGGAAGCAATTTATCGGAATCAGCAAACGAGATCACGTTCCAGGCTTATCACTAGGATTGACAAAGCACTCTCTTCAATCACCTTCACAAATGATAACATAAGTGACTCAGTCCAATCATCACTTTAATGGCTAGACAGCATCAAGGTAGATGCATATATGGAGTGGGTAGATTGTATTTATTAGTTTTGATTATGAGAAACTGCTACTAAGTGGACGATTGTCGCACGAATGCAAGGCTACAGTGGATGACGTCTGGCTATATTTCCATTCGTAATAGATTATTGTTGGTGTCCAATATTATACAACTCATGCTATAATCACACAGATTCGTAAACATCGCATGAAATTGGCTTATACAGATAATTTCGTTCTGATCGAGCCTCCGGCGTTAAACACACGCACAAGCAGTTGGTAGCTGACTTGTTCCACTGTGTAAAACTTTCAATAAAATTGCGTTTATCTCGTTCACTGTCACATGGAAAAACGAGAGCCATTTGCTACGCCTAGAAATGAACGATTATACATGAGATGCATACTGAATGGTTACGAAACACTCATAGCTATGGTAAAAAGGACTGGTATGATTTTGTTTGTACAATGATTTGTCTGCATATTAAAGTCTCCATGCACATTTTTGTTATTAACAATGTATGCATTAATTGTATTTGATGGGATTGTCATGAGCAGCAATGCCCTTTCAATTACATGGCACTCATTCAACTCATTAGGTTTTCTAAAATTATGCAGATCACACCTGCAAAACATTCACAGACAAGCATGAAAATTCACAGTTCGTACAAAGTTAATCCTTTCATTTAGATAAGATATGAATGAACATAATGCTGTGGTGCAGAAGTTATGGATTCTATGAATAACTAACTTCACAATGACTAGCTGGTAAAATCCACGACAATTACCATCAGGGTTAAGCTTGAGTATCAGCCATTAACATCCTGACGAAATGAATGGTACGTAATCACGCTGTGACATATATCAATAAATATATTCAATTAACCACTGCATTTCATCAGCTCGGCTGTCATTGGAGGCATTAACGAAATCATGTCAGCTAAACGATTGTATATATACAAATGAAGGCGACTGATACAAATACTTTACTTATTGCTAATCTGGATGTCGTTTAGAAAAGGAACAGATATTATGCATATTGTATAACTGCCAGCGATGCACCTTTGCAATTGCTATCAATACGCTGTCTCGACCTGTAGCAAGGCAGGCGGGTGTGTCTACAGCAGTACTGGACCCACTAATGAGCTATATTTTGCACTAGAATGATAAATAACGCATAATCTCGGTTATACATTGAATGTGATTTATAACCTTGCCATACTGCCCCCCGACCAACCTCCCCACCTCCTCATCATCACGACAGATGACCCATCTGATCATAGTCAATTCACTCAGATAAACTTTTGTGCAGTAACAAATAATGCACGCTCCCTCATTTTCCTACTAATGACATTAGTTATGATGATAACCTACCTATGTGCCAGCAACAGTAAGACGAATGGGTAGCACTTGCCGCATGGGGAACCACGTCTTATCTCAGCAAAATGTAGTGGTGCAATATGCCCGAGGCTTCAGAAAATTTGCCAACCCTAATTAATATTGTACCACATTGCTCCACGCTATATGTGCAATATATATATTGGTCTAAACCCATGAAATGGTTATCCGTAGTAATGTTCCATTGACAAACCATTCATTATTGCTTCTAGCTATTTTGAAATGACAACAATTGTGGTATTTGTATTTGAAAAGAAAATATGTGCAATACTCGAAGGGAAGGTCAACATGAGCATCAATGCTTCTCCAGGTGCAAGGTATGGTGTACGACCAATCTTGGTGTAGATAACGGGTCCATGTACATGATTAAGTAACCATATATCACTAGGTACTGGTATTGACTGCATGTCTTCATCAAGGAAAAAAGGCGACCAGAGGCTTAAAGATAATCATAACGGCCGAAAACGCAGATCGATGCTGACCCAAGGTTACAGACAGGCTGTTGTTTTCTATTTTGACCTAATTACTATGGAAACATCACCGACATGATTATTGACGTCCTCCAAACGTGTCAGGTTTTGGTTGTGGATCCTGTTAAAGCCACGTCAAAGTCATTCGAGACAATTCTGTACATTCAGTAAACTGGCGAATATGCGCTATAACTCAGCAAACTGGTGAGAATCTCGCGCAATATCTCAGTGAACTGGTGAATACGCACTAAATCTCTACAAACTGGTATATAAATATGCGTGTATACGCGCTATATCTCAGTAAACTGGTGAATACGCGTTACATCTTTACAAACTGGCATATAAGATTCATGCTAAGTCGGTATTTGCACCTTCGTGTCATTTCTATCACAATGAGCAGATGCTGCAATGGGTGGATAATAATATCATTGTCTGGGGTGATTGATGCATCGCTTAATTAATCCGATGGAAGAAAACCAACTCCTGCGCATTCATGGCCTCCTGCATCAACATTCAGGCGAGGATAAAAGAGACAACTTCTAACCATTAATGAATGGTACCTATTCACCTCAAGCATGTCCGGTTAGTCACACCCACTTGGTGGTGCTTGTTGATTTAATCTTTACTGTCTGTACAACTGTTGACGATCGCGACTCAATCCAACTTTGTAATTTCATCTCACCTACCGTCATTAACCAATTAAGAGATAGCAGGCTAAGACGTTGTCTATTTCTCCATGTAAACATCACATTACGTCATGCAATGTAAATCTGGCGGCGTGTGCGACTTCTAAACATCGACCGGCGTGAAAAGGTCGGCGATCGGCCCGTTTTACGGTTAGTGTCTGCCAGGCACTCGTCCGATGTCTGCCTATGTCCTGCCCTGCCGAACATCGGCCAATTTATTAGCGATCAGTTTGTAAGTCCGAGTCACAAGTAACTCGACGCCCGCCCGATGCCCAAAAATGTCCCGGCAGCCACATGGAGTTCAACGGGGCCCCGGTCGAAAATGCCTGGAAATTCGTTGCAAACTACTCGCATACCTATCGCAAGCTAATTGTGACTGGCATATAAGGAAAGCTATTTGTTCGAGTCTGACATTAAGATTTTACCCCATTGGACGTCTCCTATGTATATCATGGTCAACGACCACAGTGCTGAAAAGTTTATAATTCAAAAAGTTGCAAAATGGTTAAATTAAATGCGTTTGCCATTGACCCAAGCCGAAAGATGATTCAAGAAAGAATGATAATATTTTGGCGCATGAACCATTTTTCTCCTGAAATAATTCTCACACGATCGTGAGAGCAATTTCGATTATGAAGTTAATGACAAGTCCAGGGACATGGACGTCATTACCGAAGGACAAGTAGCTTGTGTGCAAGTGTATGAGAAATAATGCAATACATTCTACACTCTTTTGTTGTTTGAGTGTTGATTCTTCGATGAATATGCTTCTATAGAAGTGCAAGCCATGCAACGTCCATCTGAGCACTTCAAAGAGAAAAGCATGCCATCTGTATATAACAAAAAGTCACAAGATGATCAGACGGACGTTCACAAGGGAGTTTTTGATCATACTTTATAAGGCACTTGTTAGGCTCCGTTTAGAATATGTAATTCAGGCGGGGTCAGCATTCCTTCAGCGTGGCATATATATATATATATATATATATATATAGAGAGATATATATATATATATATATAGAGATATAGATATATATATATATATATATATAGATATATATATATATATATATATATATATATATCTATATCTATATATATATATATATATATATATATATATACTATATATATATATCCCTATATCTATATAGATCTCTCTCTATATATATATATATATATATATCTCTATATATATATATATATATATATATATATATATATATATATATATATATATATATATATATATATATATATATATATCAAAGAGTTCAAAGGCTTGCTAAGAAGCACATAGCCGCTATGTCTTGGTTAGGTTGGGAACAAAGATTGCACTTGCTAGGTCTTAAAGCACGGCGTCTCCGTAGGGATGTCATACAGGCATACAAAATGTTCAACGGATTGGATAATATTAGAATGCAGTTGTTTTATCAGCTTCGCAGGGCAGATTTAAGATGCACAGGCTTTTCCAATATGTATATATACATATGTGTATATATATATATATATATATATATACATCGTCACTGCTAAATCGAAGTTCGCAAACACGCGATGTTGAAGAAAGACGGTAGTGTTAATCTTTCGCGTAGTAAAGTCTCGGAAGTGTGATTTATCTTTAGCTTTAAATGTGTCCAGATGATTGCAGTAACATTTGAGCAACGCCCGGTGGGTTCATCGGACATTGTGAACATCATTTTGGTCAGAATAATGTGAATCACATGTTAACTTAGTTGCCGTTTCAGACAATCGTATATTTAGTTCAGACTACAACAACGCAGCTATTTTAGAGGACGACTGTCATAGAAACCCGCAAATGCCATGGTAACGGAGTTATTGAGATCCCGTAGTATCTCATTAGGGTACCACACTAGAGCTTTGCAGAATTCATATTTCATGAACGATTCGATTATCTCTCTAAAGCAGGCCTGTAAATCTCAGTTCTAACAGGCAGTCATGTAGGTGTTAATCTTGAGAAGTTGGTCAAGCATTCCATAGTATGGTCAACCACTTCGCCCCCAAGATGCTGGTCTTCTTCAATGAGAGTATGGTTGCCAGGCAAGTACCATTGTTATGATATAATTTGTTGCTTTTTACAAAGCTCCTTCATGGTGGTGTTTGTATATTCTGAATTAAATTTGCGAGTCATTAAATTAGTTTACATGTGCTGATCTGCCAAATATATGTATGTCAAGTAAAATTGGTTCATTATATCACAGATTGAGACTGGCTGCCTTCAATTACAATGAAAATGGGGAAAGAGAACATGCGACAGCAGAAGCTGGGGATCCAGTCTTCAAGCTAAGATACCCCACGTTTAAGCAGGGGTATGTTGTCACTATAGTAGCAGTAAAGGCAACATTTGGTGAATATTTTTACTGATTTATAAAATGTAAACAAGAACCAATTCAATTACCATAGGGATATAAGGTTATAAGCGACAGTCTGGTGTGTAGGCTGTGACTTGATTCCTGTTATGTTGCAGAGTGTGTCAACTGCCTGATGGCTGAGTTCTTGCTGGTTTGCTATGAGCCAACCCTGCCCAAGACATCAAGTTATCTCGTATTGTTTTAACATCGCAGGCTGGTAACAGAACTCTTATCTTTTGTCCAAGATGTCCCCAGCACCAGCGAACGAACTGTCTGTATACAGTACACCTGTAACGTATGTAAAATAACCATATACATTTTGTCATACCAGTTTCAATAAGTTTAATGAAATTGTAAATAATGACTGCTAGCCTTCGTACAGATTTATGTGTAAATAATAGAAAAAAACCGTCACCTTTGTACATCATTGTCTGACATGTGCCCGTGTTGTTGCCTGTAGGAGAAATATCCCACTTGCAAGGCCAAAGGGTTCGAACAGATTGGTCTGAAACCAGGATGCTGGGTTATGCAACCAATGGGAATGACGCTGTTCTCTAGGGAGGTCATGACTAGAGGAATCTTTACACAGCACACAGATTCTTCCACCTCTGCCATTGGTTGACAGTAGCCACACAAACATCTGTAACATGATGTAGTGATGGGAATATTAATGTATGTAATACAGGATGACATATTGTATGGCAAATATGTTTTAGCCTCGACATTCATAGACACTTTGATGTAACACTGACCACCATGATCATATATTACCATAATCTTCACTTCCTTAAGTCCAGTTATACATTCATTTATGGGCTAACTGACAATCTTATGAGAAAACAGCTGTGGTATTTGCTCTCCTAGAATCAATCTACATCAACTTTTAAAAATATTGTAATCAGCCTTTGATAAGGCCTACTTTAAATAATACTGCATCTCTATTTATTAACAGCAGCTAGTCCGAAATTGGTTGTATTTTTTTTACAATCCGCATGAAGAAGCATTTACTTTTACATGGTACAACTTTGTAAACATGAATCCTTTCAACCACTTGATTAGATAATAACTTTGTGATATCTCATGTTTGCTGTCTGATATGGAAAAATTATTTGCTGTAATGCTCAGTTGTATACTGTTAGGAAAAGAGGTTACATATTTTGTTGGTGAAATGTATGGATTAACTTCGTTACATGCCAAAATATATACGATGAACTGGTGCACAAGTACGATCAGCTTACCATGCATTGTTCTGTAGCCGCCCTGTGTCCTGGGCAGGATGACCCGCGTGAGACCCAGACGCATCAGTGACATCGCCAGTGTCTTTTTTCTCTTCATCGGAGACGTCTTAATCGCTCATTTCTGGTTCGAATCTGTGAGGCAAAATTTGCTCTGCCGAAGCAACGATGGTCTGCGTATGATTTGTGCCATACCATGTCTGTTCGTCGCTCTCCTGAAGTGATGAAATAGCGAAATTACCAGCAGCCATTTTGCGCTAATTGTAGTGCAGATCGCGCCTCAAAACAAAAACAATTCTGGTGCTGACGTCACGTAAAGGCGATGAATTATTCATGAGCTTGTCGTCTCGACACGCCGGATTCATCTTTAAAGTCGAATTTCGAACCAAAAGCGCGCACTTTGACAATTGATACATAGACGGAATAGGTACTTCTGGGTTATATTTCCGTAATCTGGCGAAAAAAATGACATGATTTTTCGTACGATAGGCACATTAATATAACTGCTAACGCAAGGGAGGGTAATTTCCAAATTTATTCATATGCAAAATACATAAATCCCATATGACTTTTTGCGCGATATAGTCTGCTACAATTGAATCCACCAAACACAAGCTAAGCGTGACAACCTGCTGGAGTGGTTGAAATGTTCCATGCGACAAAAGTTGTTGTTGGTCTAATGCACCCTGCCAAGCTTATGTTCCACATGTCAGATGTTATGTCGCATGGTTTGGACAATTTTGTCTTTATGGCTTTCCTAGGCGTTTGTTGTAGGCGGTTGTTGAATTCACTTGTCTAGCTAAAAGCGACGGTATGAAATCGCAAAGAAATAAATACAAACAAAATCAATGTAAACAATGCATTGTGAAATCTGACCACGGGTTAAAAAGACGAGTTAGGTGGAAATAAGTATACACAACACCATTGAAACGAATCTTCTTGTAATAGTCCGAATTACTTCTGTTAAATTAGAAAGTAAACAACTATGTTGAAAACAAAGTTGAACGTAGAGTGTGAAATTGGACATGAAAAAGCTACTAGTGATGGATTTAAATTGACAAGCTATCTGAACCGCCATCAACTTATACAAATAGGCATGTTAACATCAGCGCAACTTGCATACAAGCTTTGTTTAATTTCATATGACTGGCACGGACTATGATTAACAGAAGTCGGTTATGATAATGGTCTAATGGCACAAAGCGAACGGTTTTGATATGCTGAATCGACATAGTCGTTGCCACAAGAAACCAAGAGGTGTTCACTAGAACAAAACTAAGACGTCGCATCAAATGTAGTTCATGTGTTTATTTCTAGATGCCATATTTGTCGGCTATACATGGGCTATATGAATTCAGTTAATTATAATTAAGTATGGGCTCAGCATTTCGTTCACCCTTATTGCTACGCGTCGCCTACATGGAAACCCCTCATTGCACCATGTGTCAAGCATGTAACAGAACATACACGTCAGCTCTTTTAATATGTCAGTATGACGCAACACTCTCGTTGATATGAACTGTCGGACTTACATATGTCATCCATTAGCTCTATACACCTTCCGGAATGTCTAAGTATTACCTCACAGTAGACACCATTACACTACAATAGTATTGTCTGGAAGACCTACTTCAGAGCAGCCTCGATTGCGGGATATATGATAGGGCCTTTTAGAGCCATGCCATGCTTTAGTGAGTTAAGCAACCATGGCAGTTATAGAACTAGCGTTATTGAGAGGTGATGTTGATTGAGTGTCCGTACATTCACATGTCAATTTAAAGTACACCCAGGCCGTTAAAATTCGATGGTAATTAACTAAAATTGTTTTGCATGACATGATACTTGAGATACTTTGAGACACCAACAACATATAAAGAAATGCCTTTTATCATAGAGAGCAATCATTGATATAGGCGTCCATATTCGCCTGATTGGTGTACAGTATTTGCTGACAATGCTCGCATTCGGGAAACATGAGGCTGGTTGATGTAGTGTTAACTCATGCAGAAAAGCGACATCCATCATGGACGGTGCCCATTCACCGCGACGTCCGACATTTCAGCGCACTTTACCGACACACGACATACGTTCGCATGATGGTTTCATGAAGATATAAAATATGCCGTAAATACAGTATATTGCTGTTATTTCATCACGGCTACGACAGCTATGAGATAGGAAATAACAAATTGCTCGTTTGTAACCCTTAATAAGGCATCTATAGGGAACGCGCGGCTCTAGCTGACAGCTATAAACATTCGTCAGCTTGCTTGCATATGCTACTACTCGTGAAAAAGTAGCGAGTGGGTGAACTGTAACGTCTGGCTTATTTTGTTATGTTCGCCATACGAAACAGGGAAAGGCCCACAAAACGCGGGTATTGGGTCAAACATGCAGTGTCATACAAAACGCAATAACGGTAAACAGCACATAAAGTACAATACACACGATGCATTCTTAGAGAGGTTTTATATTTCAATTAGTGTCAATCTTGAAACATATTACACCATGGATGTTGTTCAAAAGCATTCGTCTATTTAAATTTAAACCACAACTGTATAACAAGTTTTGATGTAGTGTAAGATATCGACATTTGGGAAAGCACACACAAGCAAAACTACTGCTTTGTTGATGAAATAAGGCTCCCCGTATGCTCAGTATTCGTGCAAAGAGAAGCAAACATAACAAACTCGTAAGACGTCCTAATATATATAATATATATATAGATAGATATAGAGAGAGAGAGAGATATATAGAGATAGAGAGAGAGAGAGAGAGAGAGAGATAGAGAGAGAGAGATAGAGAGAGAGAGAGAGAGATATAGAGAGAGAGAGAGAGAGAGAGAGAGAGAGAGAGAGAGAGATATAGAGAGAGAGAGAGAGAGAGAGAGAGAGACCCTCTCTAGAGAGAGAGAGAGAGAGATAGAGAGAATAAGAGATATCCATATATATAGATTATCTCTCATATAGATATAGTAGAGATTCTAGATGAGAATAAATAGATATATGGTATAGATATATATCTAGATATATAGATAGATAGATATATAAAAGTAGTTTCTCCCTGGACATGTATATAGAGATGACAGGGATATATATATATATATCATATATATATAGAGAGAGATATATCTATATATATTTATATAGACATACAGAGAGAGATAAATATATATATATATATAAATATATTATATATATATACATATATATATAGAGATTTATTTAGGTACATATATTTATATATGTATAGATATATACATATATTTTGTGCTCATATATATATATATATTTATATATATATATATATATATCTATATTTGTGCTCATGTTTTATATATATATATATATATATATGCATTTATATATATATATATATATATATATATATATATATATATATATATAGATATATATATATATATATATATATATATATATATATATATATATATATATATATATATATATATATATATATATATATATATATATATATATATATATATATACAATACATACAATTTTGAGTACAAGGTGACTATATGTAAGTTATCCGTCTTTGGTTTATTCAAGCTAGTCCTAGGAGGACAAACCACATATTCTGCCGTTCCAAGTGCTTCTGAGGTTTCGTTTTGAAAAGGGCTCACATAACAAAACCTGGAGTCGCCAAATTAATCACTTGCATCGGTGACCTTGTATAGGCGATAATAAATATCATAGGGTGAATTCTAGTATCCATGGCCGAGCTGGGTTTCCAAGAAATATATGCAGCGGGAAGAGTCATTGAATCACGAATGTGTGTAGGATTGTGTCGGTTTTGACTTTCCAATGTTTAACATCACGGTCAGTCAAATTCGTCTCAACTTATCAATTATCACCTAGCTCCTTGCCCTGTTGGATTATTATTCCATACACCGTTGGGTTGTAGATATTCATCGCTCATTGTGTGTAAAATTTATGCATTTATGAATATATCTTTGTTATAACTGTTTCGAAAATTTACAACGAAAAGTCCATTAATACATAATTACATAGGAACATATGCAATAATGATTCGTAATAACTATAATCACTTAAATAACTGTCAAAAACACATGCCAAATATGCGCTAAATGTGTAATGTCATACGTCAGCTTAATCTCTAAGCACAAACGTGAACGCCTTGTACGTCATATTTGGTAACTTTGTTTTGGATTACCAATATTGAAGTCATACTCGTGAACTGTTTTCCTCAATCAACATGGAGTAAGATGATGCTGCTTATCTCCCCACACTTCTCTCTGAAAGTCGGAAATACAAGATATCGACATCATAGATTAAGACTGGGGGAATAACCATAGTGAAAGCGCAGCAACTAGCCAATTAATATATTACTCAGCCAATGCATTAAAGTAAAATGTACCTACTTAATTGTTGCGTACGATCATATTCTGGAATGGCCATAGTTATATTATCAACAACAATACAAAGCAGAAATACAAACATAGATAGGTTTACAATTTTCTCAAGACAAATTACTAGGAGGGGATACAAAATTATCAAAAAGTTCATTGTGATTGTAACTTCTCAGACTTTAAGGATGGCTCACATAACAAAACCTGGAATTGCCAAATTAACCACCGGCAGCGTTGACCAGACCAAAGTATATGGTGCAGTTTAATTATTGTCAATTTGAAAATGGCCTTTGGATACATAAATTAGTCTTTGTAGAATGCAATAGCCCTCTAGCATGTTTATCAATACGGCATCTTGGGCAATCCTAATTTGAGCACCATATATTCAGAGATCCTAGACCATCTACGTTTGAGTCGAGGCATAATTGGGGGCGAAACGACGATTCTGCCATCTGACGTAGCATCCATTGGCGTTGGTTTTGTCTTTCATCCGCAGACGCATTTGCATTTCACATCCACCCGAGGATCGCTTCATTACAACGCATACGGCTGCATTGTTAGTGAAAATGTATAGCAATAAGTAGTTGATCAACTTGGGATGGTTGCCTTTGCGACTGTCCGTTTACGATGCAGCGACTGTTGCGTCGGATGATTGACATATTCAGCTCCATGATGTGATATGACGCATGGGATATAGTTGACTTACATAGGAGACGTGATTGCTTATCTCTGTCGCGTTCACTAGGCAAAGCAATCACAATATGATACTCATTTTGCATTCTTCTCTGTGGACCCACGTTACTCGCGGACGACCATGTACACTTGAACTCAATCATTGGAAGTAATTACGTTGGCTAGTATGCACAGATTATCATGCTCTGAAAGACATTTCGACCTTGGGTACCCTTACTTATAAGCAGTAACGGCAATGTTACTTAGGTGCTCTTACAAAAAAAAAAATGGTAGTACCAATTTCAAAAATATTCATGTTCACTTAATGAACTCTTGCTGAAATTTCTGTGGCATCATCACCGGTAATGTCGCAATTAATCACAACCATTTCGTCATAATCATCCGTCAAACATCTTGACCACTGCCAATAATACACAACTGTTCTCATTCTTGCAAAGCTGTGGAATATCCAATTCTAATAATTTTTGAAGATTAAATATTCCTCGTCCATTTGTTTTAATAGGATTACAGTGTGGCATGACTTTTACCATGGATCATGCATCTGCTCTAAAAGTCACCTTTTTAAGTAATACATTATGTTCTAGCAGACTTCAATAATTTCCGGATGTTGTGCCTACTAATTGCAGATATTGGTATAATGCCTCACGAAGTTCCGTAACAGGCATATCACTGAATCGTGGATGTGCATTCATCCTTGTGGGTTGCAAGCTGCTGCTGACGTGAACCATTGCCTTGCTCGTTCAAGTAAGTTGGGTTGGCTTTGGATTGACCCTGGTCTACAACAAATGACCAATGGACCATTGCAGTTACTTTGTGATAGACCATAGGCGCTAGCATCGATTGCGTCTGACAACTAAAGGTAATTTACACGTTTGAACCTATTAACATACATCAGCTTTAGTCATGGTCAGGTTCAGGATTTCCGACGGAAAATACTGTTTACTGTAACTGGCCGTTAAGCGAAAATTGCCTGTTTATTCCAACATTTATCGTTAAGTAGGTAAATCCAAAATTAACTGGGAGGGAGTATAGTGTTTTCTCACTAGCCATTAGATCCCTAAACTATAGCCAATTTGTACATATCTATTTTGGTTCCATGTGAACACACTTAATGGTATATAGCCGTACAAAGCGGCTGTCATAGAGACAATACATGTTATAAGAACAATCATGCGGTATAATAGACTTTGAGAAAAAAAATAATGCGAACAAACCAAACTCGCACAAAGTAAAATGCTAGAACTGGTAATTCATGTGTTAGTGAAGAAGTCCATTATGCATTGTGACGGTCGTTTTTGCTTCATAAACATCGCTACTTCGGTAACTGTGACTTAGAGCTGACCTCCACATACTCTTAACCTAGATCTATACGAGCAATTGAATAATTAACGTTTGTGAGTATTGGTAATCTATACGTAATACTGATGAATGCGCAGATTCAGAGGCAACTAGGTGGCTATGACTGCTTTCGACAATATGATACATTAAACATGCATATTTATACACCGACTTCATATGTCGGTGCTTCAATATCATCGCGACTGTGCCCTCTGTGATGCTTAAATTGAGTCACATGCACAAACCTGTTACGCACACTCCGATGCTAACACTCGCCGCTTGATCCAACGCCATCGTCACTGGGCAACCACGTAGGCGTCTCTGAAGCTGGAGACACTGAGGCTGTAATTACAGACCATGATGCTATTATTGCTTCGCCATCACGACACTTCCATTGGTGCGAACAACCAAGGTAGGTAAATAGCAGAATAGCGATATCCAAAGTATCCGAAATTAATGCCACTTCTTTGGTCCAATTGATGGTCTAACGTAGATGCTGCTTTCAAAAGAATATATAGTTTGACAATGAGGCTAGCAGGGAGTAAGCTGTAAATCGGAACGCTGAGTTCGCTAAAATGGATGAAGGAAAGCATTTACTTTTGCAATAGAAATCGGCCAACAATATCCTCCCTGCAATATATCATGATCGAACAGCAAAAGCAACATACTTAAAGGGACATTTATAGAGCAGGCAGAGAAATTGCAGCGGCGATTCTGTTGTAGCAGCTTGTCCCATTTAATTTTGTCATTCCATTCAGATGGATGCTGTCCAATATATCAGGACTGGAATGTTCGTCAGATGGATGTATTGTCACTTTGATGGGATATAACATTTTCACACACATAGCATGCACCAATGGGAAAATATTAAACAGGAAATCGGGGGCCACATGTCTTTTTGGCTTACAATATTAATACATATGTAGCCCAACTCAGCGAGGAGCCAGAAATATATTTCTACTGCCTTAGCAATCTTCAAATAAGGAAGACAAAATCGCATACTATTATCGTTCTGTAAAACCTCTACTGTGAATGTACACCAGAATAATATCTAACTTTTTTTATTATCACACACCTATTTTTGTGCTCAATTGAAGCGGTAATTGGCTCATTTACCCATTGCATGATATCGTTCCTTTGTAGTATTATGACATGAATAACGGCAAATTGGAAAAAAAAACATATAAGGTATGTGGTACCCGCAAGGTTTGCAAAGAGCTACTGGTTTCGTGTTTTACTACACGCAACCGCAGATTCTGTATACTTAAGGCCATGGTGACGTTCGTTCTTAATTGATGTCATGGGGTATTTAATTGTTGCAGACTGAAACGAAATTTGAGGTCAACATTGTTCTTGGCCGTGATATCATTGCCCTGTGAAAAAACACATAGTGTTACATAATCTACCCAATATTAACTTTTAACAGCTGTGGTGGCGGCAGAATATTATGCACCCATCAGGTCACATTGTAGTCGTACATTTCCATTCACTCATAAGATTACTGTGAATATGAAGTCGGGATTCGATGCGATACACGGCAACATCTGACTTATCATTGTGTGTCACATATTACACCAACGGCCCATAGAATCCATGATCCTGGTTTCTCGCTGATAGCTTCCTGTCATGCTTGATTGGTTTTCATTGAGACAAACTTACTGATCACACAGAGACACTTGTTTCACGAGCAGAAACCTTAGTCTCGTTATATGTGACGGCTATCAACAGAGGAATTTGCAAAACCTGTGATCTAAGTAAGTGATGATGTCACAGACGATTAGTACCCCAAGTAGTTAAATTCCTTTTGCCCAGGCATCCAGGTTGTCAAAAGGCTAACAGATGATATTGCAGTCAAATCGTGTTTCACAGTCAGCTTCCCCAGCTCGGTTGGGCAAATAAGATTATTCATCCAATACATTCAATTACAGCGGCAGAACTGTTACCTCAGCCCTGGAAATTCATTCTTTCTATTTAATGCATGACTCAAGGATCTATACTCAGTATGTGAACGGCGACAGCAAGTCGTTATACCACCTGTTGGACAGGTGTTCGACTGAAATGACTAAGCCATTAGTTTTGCTACATTTTCTTTTGCTACTTGAACTGTGTAGTACAACATTATTCATTATCTATTAGTCTTCGTATGTCATGCTGTCTACGGTCAGTAAAACACACAAGCATGCTACAGCTCACACAACAACCTCGTTGTTCTGCACCTATGGAAGACATACTTACGGTACTAAACCGAGTCAGGATCCATTTAAAAGGAATAGTTTATTGGTTGTAATATATGATTCATAGCTCTGTTGCGTTGGATCAAACCTACATATATTTCAAAGGAGGTTTTGAAAGAGGCACATATGTTATTGCAGAATTCCTACAGTCGACATTGCCATAAGGTGTCGAAAAATATTGAGGAACTTCTCGTATATCGTTATACCTCATTCAAAATGCTGACGACTGAAATGAACGCATCTAAACAACTCATCTTTGTACATAAACGCTACTTTTACTTGATACAAAAAGGGGATTTTAGAGGGCGGATTGGAGTTTCAAGTGTGCTTTCAATTTGTCAATATTCGACAGCAACTGAAGTTCCACGTGGTTATGTCTAACCGAAGGTCATGGTGGTGTGAAGCGACTTACATCCGCTCATTTCGTTTATGATAGCTAACAGCGTGCTTCGTATCGCTTGAATAAGGTCAATTCAATTCCAATGAATTAACAGGTGAAATGTACACATTTATTTAGCCAGATAATTAAATAAATTCACCTGTTTAATGACAGCTCTGGTATATTAAGATCGCAATGGCACCGCATTTATTTGGTGGCTTGGTATATTTAATGCATGAAATATATGTCATAGGGGCCGAATGACATGTAGAACCTGCCTATAACATGTATAATATGAATTGCGCCTTGATAGCTAATTAATCATAGCAAAATTGACAATGATAATATACTGAAGCCAGTGCGAACATGATATTCATAGTATAATGTAGCCATTAGAAATGGGTAAGTTGTTAATTATATATGCACGCTACTGACCAGGATTTAATGAGAGTATGCACACACACTGGATTTCTGCCTCTAGAAAATGCCAGTTAATGTCATACGGGAGACATTATACATTGCAATTTGCATAGAGGGTGACAGTACCACCCCGCCGGGTAGTTATAATGTACACGACTGTTGCACATGGTTCCATAATGTAACTCATTCCTAATTAAATGTTTATTGAATACTATATTAGAGGAAGACGACGACAATCTTCATTGCCAAAAGCGTCACAAAGGTGAAGGCCATTTTATCATAAGTTATTCCATAGCAAATCATACTAAGCAGCAGCAAAAGGAATATATTTTACTCTGCAGACACTCTAGTCCGCGGGAAATGCCTACAGTTACCACTTATCTGATAATCTGATAACCACTTCAAACACACGAATTTAACGAATATGACAGGAGAGGAGGGGGAAGAACTATATGTATAAATAACAGAACGGAAATGTAAAGAGCAACGTTTATTGTAGAAAGCATTATCCACGACATTAGAGGCATCACTTATTGGAATGGCTTATATGTCCCACTGGAGTGCTGGATCAATGTCATCACGGTGTAGGTTCCAGTGATGAGTATAAATAATCCTAGCAACCAGCAAACACCGGACCATACACAGCAACTACACGGTAGCGGAATGGCATAGATACAGCAGATTGCAATCACATGACATATGAGCTTGTTTACTAAGGGGGCAATGTATATTAACGGATGAAGGGAGAGGATGACATATACTGATTTATTGGGTCAATTAATATATGATGACGGTTGAGAGCAATATCCATTACAGTGGCGCGGCGTTACATTCGTTAGATTGTCCGTCTCTAACTGCACAGACCTGATTTACTATATGTAATTCCAATATATAGCAATCACCCAGCTGTCAACACAAAGTATACGTATGTTGCGTAATCTACCTACAATATAAACCAGGATGTAATAGTTGTAGATCAAGAAAACAATATTAAGCCTGTCACATCGTATACAAAGCATACTTCTTCGTTCATTCAAAAGATAACTTCAATTATGAAGTGGGGTTTGATACCAAAAATGACACTGCATGTCTTCTCGGATATAACACGGACAGCCCAGAGTTGCCATGACAGAGTGATTATTTATGAAATGCAGCCAGCCACGATTTAATGGTTCCCATTAAGGTAAGCTGACTGATCACACAGAGAAACTGGTTGGACGAGCGGAAACTTAATCTCTTTGTATTCGGCGACTTTCACACAGGAGATGGTCTTATTGTGTGAGCATGCCATGGGCGATTTGGACCCCCTGCCGTTCAAACCTTTGCAGATGTGACGGCCAAGTAACAAAAATGCAATCACAGCCCCGGAAGTGTACTAATTCAAACTACGGCATTGCTCAGGGCTCTTTATATAGTTTATGAAAGGCGATAGTAAGATCCTGTGTCACCAGTTGGACAATTGATTGAAGAATCGACATCACCATATAAACCACATGTTATAATGAAACATTTACATTAGAATAATTGTTATGACAAAAAACCCTAAGCTGTGCTTTTGTTTGGCGGGTGTCGCGGTAGTTGAACAGCGTATCACAATAGCCGTTATTTATTGGTCCTCGTCAATCTTACCGTCTAAATCATCCAGCATGTCATGTGTGCATGTGAAATCTCACGCAACTACCTCGTCAGTTGTTACACATTTATTGGCCACTTACTTCCGGTTTTAAGCTAGGAAAGGAGGCGTGACTAAGAGCAGTTTACTGGCTGCAATATATGACACAAGTCAGGTGAAAGATAAAAGAGTTAACCTGATCTCTGTGTCATAGCGCTGTATTAAACCTACACACTACAAACAAAATGCTTTTCGAAAATGTAGTCCTCTTTGCAAGTTTGTGTATGCCACAACATACATACATAACATATAGGCAGCAATAGTCGAACAATTCAGTCAATTAAGGTATTGAAACCATAAGTCACGTCTTCAATTAAGAACGGTAAAGGAAACGGTTTTGGTGATGACATGGTACACGCAAACTGGGTCTTCTTTGCAAAATCACATCATAGTAGCAGAAATCGCCTTGGAATCGTTGATGGTAGAATAGACGCACATAAGTTATCTGTCGAAGATAATGGTTTGATCAAGATTGGGTTGGTTAAATGCATCAATGATTGTTATAGTACGGGGCTTGAACCATCAACTACCAGTTTTATAGTCTAGCACCCTAACGGAACCTGGTTCCTAACTTTGTCTCAGTGTATTGCATGCGATTCGGGTACCTAATGCGGAAGTATCTATCCCTATTGTCGACTTTCCACCAAGTCGCCCCCGTTGTTAGCGTCACTTTCAAAAGGATAGATACAAGGCCACGTCATGCTCATGTAGCTCGGCGGAATGCCGTCGCATCCAAGGCCAATAGAGGGACATTAATGATAAGACAGGCGATGATCAGTGATTCAGAGGGCGGCCTCTTACGCGAAACAAATGTTCCATCAACGTCGATGGCCAGCGATTATCATCTCAGAGATACAGCCGCATCGGCATACTCGACGAGAGTAGATGCTAAGCTTAAACTGCATTTGTCAACATCACCTAACCGTGAAATGACCACTATACCGAAGGTTGGGATGGGGAAAATGGGAGTTTTCTGCCTCCTGTTTTGTTGTCACTTATACACAGTTGATGTACATGCAGAAAAGCACCACATCAAATAAACGAAATGCGACTTGCCCAATGGGAGGGAAAAAACACAAAATGCCAGTACATCGCAGAAGACTAAAATCAAAATACCTGACGTTTTGCACTAGCGAAATCATGCATTATTTATGAACGGAGAACATGAATAATCAGGCAGCATAAGTGGGATTTAATGGCAAACAAACAAATCAATTGAACTCAATTCCATCCCCTTCATCTGGTCCCAGAATAAAAACGATGTAACAGAGACGCAGAAGGAAGTTGGTAACGTAGTTTTGAGTTGAACAATTTTACAGGATGAACAACGTGTACAGTTCCGCAGCTTAAAGTCGAACTAACAATTGTAAATCAATTTTGTAAGCATGAGGTGTTGGTAAAGAAAAGCAGAAGACGCCCACATCGGTTTCGGCATTGGGTCATTGACCACACGCATACATGACGTCACTCAGGCTGACAGCAGCAACTAAAAGGTATTGATTCCAAGCGAGCAAGTCAAAATATGCAGACAGTCTGGGTTGCAGATTGATGCCCACTATTTTCCTATAACGTAGCATCCGCTGATCAATAGAAACCGGATATCACATATGCAAATGTGAGAGGCCATGAACCATTACCACTCTTACCATGGTTTTCGTTGTACTTCCGTTGCAGACATTTTATGCATTGGTTTGCACTATGAATCTCCCATATCCCATCAATAAATCATATATACGAGGCAGTTAAGCAAAGATCAGAATACAGCCACACATGCTGGAAGAGGCCGTAAATCTAGAACTAATCTTATGAAAGGATGCACTTTCCAGTTATTTTGCTTCCTTACTCTGCTTTCGGAAATAATATGGGCATCATCAAAGCATCCAGGAAGGTTGCATATATACACATTGGAATATGTCAGTAGCCAGACGATAACCAGTTAGGTGTATGGAAGTCACAATATCAGAATATAATTGCTTGCTTCTGCATGCTACTATGCTTCGCCCAATCGAACATGGTGCATTCGTTGTTGAATTGCACTCAATGCAATGATCTCACGATACCTAATTCAAAATGCACTGATGTATGGACGATAAAGGCTGAAATAAGCCGCAACTACAAGCCGATTTACAAAAAATTGAATGAGCCTGGAAAGATATCGCTGCCTGCTACGCTAACGCAATTCTCTGAACAATGGCCAGTTCAACAACTCGATACATGGCTATGACCTAACACCAGACACGCCTATTAGTTCTCCTCCATTCCCGCGAGTTGTGAGAAAGCAGTCCATGTACTTTATGGGACCATATCCAGCCAGAGTAATCCTGGAAAATGCAACATCCCATGTAGTTGAGGAATTAAAGGTATCACTGGTTACTCGAAACCACTAACCCGATAGGGCAATAATGGCGTACTTAATGAAGTTACAGCGACGCTCAACTAAACAGAGGGTCCTAGAGGAAAAGGCATTGTCAGAAAACATTGTGATCTACGCAGGTACTCTCACCAGCAACGAGCAAAATGGACACTGTATGGTTTATGGGGGATTTCATCTGTTTTGTAAGTAATTTTATTATAAAGATCATGGAAAGCAGATGTCTGTCATTAATTGAATCATACTTAATACTGTAGGTAATAAATTCATATAACAGAAAGAAAAATCACATTGATGAGGTGCGGCCAATGTAGCCACTATGTCTAGCTGGTATCTGTTTGTATAATGTATGGTTGACCAACCATAACGAAACATGTGACTCGCCACTTGTAGATTTGGAACGCAGACCTAAACTTCTTTTTCAACAAGACGCCATATGTACAGGTGGAAAACACCGCTGACATATGGCATTACCACAGCTCCGCTTTCCTTGCAAGTGTTCACGACTGTCTGGACTGAATTAACATCAACAGCGAGAAGTTTATGGAAACCAACGCCACAGGGACTTCCCTTGCTCACATTCATTGCGCTATGCAGACTTAAAATCGTTGCAATTCTCATTATTTCTGACACACGGTGCATTTCAAGAAATTTGCTATTGTACACCTTACTGAAAAAAGGAATGGGGATTACAATGAGGCTCATTGCTCTTGTCACTGCCAGTTTCCTATTTGAGTTAGACTTGAGAGCTGGTCATTCTACAGAATTCTGCGTCGATAACGTGGCATGCATTATAAAATGCAATAGAGATCATTGTTGTCAGGAGTACATACGCGCTCTAGAAACGTCTAAGGTTTTAAACAAAGTCAATCACTTGTTGGTATCTGTAAAGCCCATACACAACTGAGATCCGGAGCCAGTTGATTTTTCGGACGTCAGGTTATATCTTTTCCATTGCCGCTCACCGAGGTTGCATTCTATACCTTGAACTATTCAAAGTGTATGTTGGTGATATATATAATACGCCGCTGAAATCACCCCTTAGTTGTTTTATAAATGTTTTAACCATGTCATGTATGAGAATAATTAATGTTCGATAGCATTAATTGCAGCCAAATTAACATAAAAAGTGTAGCGTCACTAATAGATAGCTTCCTTCTACCTGCATCACCGTTATGACACGTCATGTTTAGAAGGTTAATTAGCTATTTCCTGCCGTGAACCTGTCCCCGTCTAATCCCCTAGAAACGGATATTACATTGCAATTTTGACTGAGTTCTGTGCGACATGCGAATCCTGCCAAATCTGGTTGCAAAGTCGACTTGGTGGAGCTGATCGGGAAATTATATCCATATATGATATCGCAAACAACCGCGTCATAAATGCGCACATTGTAGCCGAAGGAGGGGACACAGACATACAACTTTGCCAAGTACATATGGCAGGTACGACACGTACAAGTTAAAGGGGACGTGCGGTTTCTATTGAAGCAAGACAGAAAGTGCAAGTATACATTTCGTGAGAAGTGCAATGTTCTGGGTATGACGAGATTACGATTGAGGCTATTAGAGAGAACGCGGTTTATGGATGAAATTCAACCTAATGACGCTGAACGTAAAAAAACTAGAAGGAGCCTTGAACTGCCATTAACTCTAATTGTGGTCTATCTATTTTACTCAAAAGAAGTTTCATCAAAATTGCTGGAGTTGTTAGCGGTTACGCTTGTTTAATTGCTTACTGAGTGTTTGGTCGAAGTGGCTCTCCGCGCAACCATATTTTATGCCACATAATTGGGTGAAACCAGAAACATCGCAGCAAATTTAAAACTGGGTATAATCAAAAACCTACCAATCTTTTCGGCTGTAAATGATTTTTAAATGACCTGCCAGTCTACTTTAAAACCCCATAATAAATTCGATAATATTCAGAATGCGCAAGATAGTTGACTTGATGGCAATCTACACCCTGTAACAGATACAGTGCCGATAAATCGCAAACACCTGCAGCTAAAACAGCCAACGCTGAGGCATCTTAACAACTTTGACGAGTATAAAGTGGAGAAACACCATCTAATCATACTTACCAACATCAAAGGTTGCCTATATTAGAAGATCACAGATTGTGCTTGCAGGTACAATGTTGGCTTTGAACAAGATAGTCACAACCTAGTTATGATACATACTGTATCGATAATAACTATAAGACATGATTGGGTCATGTGGATAGCATTGTAAGGTACAATTAAAACATGTGAAATTACGTTACTAATAACCATGTAAAATCAAATAGCAGATGGAAGGAAACTCCCGAATAGAGATGGCCGGGAAAAGATGCTGTGAAGGTTGGGTGTTATTTGAAGAGGGTATCGATGTGGAATACACCAGTGTCTTTTAGATAATTATGGATATATGCCGTCCTTTATCTGTGTAACCGTAGATGAATTATACGTTCGGTGCATACACATGCATATGTGTATCATTATAATTGTTTGGAAGAATATAAAAGATCCATTGTAAGGTGCAATGCATGCATGTATCGGCAACATAATAATCAAATGGAGTTCTTCTCATACCTAGCCATCCTTTTATTTGTAGGATGATAAACAATGCCTATTTGGATCCGTCCTGTATAATCAATCACATGTTTCTTGAGCGAAGGGTTAAGCGAAAATATGACAATTGTGAAAGACCTGAGAGGTGCCCTTGCATGCGTTTTGATGCGCGTGGACGTATTTGGTGACGTCACGATACAAAAGAACCATGATATATTTTAGTTCCTGAGTTAGCAAAGGTTTTAGAAATCCAATGTAAAGCAGTAATGGGAAACCAATGATCCATTACAAGTACTGTTTGTGAACCGTGGTCACGATCCTGCGTAACGCATTATGGTTATAGGTCAGGTCAAATTAAGGTGGAACAATTATAACATGGATACTGTTGTTGGTCATTTGAGATGCTTTCTTGGTCACTAGCTTCACATGTGTGGTCCTTACACAGAATATTGCATTGCTCTAGCAAATTACGTACTATCAATAACACAGCGTTTTGTACATGAATTAATATACCATGATATCCCTGTACTATGAATGGTGATAGCCACAATAAAAAGAAGACGGCACATTGAACATCGCTGTGCACAGAGTTGATCGAAACATCAAGCGGTCTATGGAAGCAACTGATTGGTTTGTAATTGCGTATATGTTGCAGAAGTAGAATATTTACAAACATGTTACCGTGCTGCACAGCATGTTTGATAATATTCTAAACATTCTTGGTGCAAAATAGATAGTTTATGTATGCGTAATTGACTAAGATATTGTATATATGTGGTGAGTCCAATGCAATCGTTCCAACTTAATCATTTCAAAAATTCTTTGTTTGACTTATTCGCAAACGAACGTCTTTCTCTATAAATCACACTAGCAGTAGCTTACCTAAGCCATTGGATAATTCCAGCGTAAAACAGATGGCGTCACACGTTGTTTCGCCCAACATTTCACTTATATTTCACTTCGATGCTATTTAGGGATATCAGGAGAGCCATAGTTAGTCAATATAATTATCCGTCACCTCAACATCAGAACAAATCAATTTATTAGTCCCTATTATTGCTTGGCGTGTCTACGAGGCTAGCTAGGCATATATCATGCTTAAACATGGATCTCCATCATCATATATGTATGAAATACTACAAATGATGTTATATGCTACTTTCAGTGATCGTAGCATTAGGCGGATATACTAAACATTCATTGGTTGGGTCAGCGCAAATTGTTATTGCTACAATAGTTGAGAGTTATGGCAGCAGCGGCCAGGGTAAAACGTAATTGCTAAAATCAGGATTATTTTATTATTTGAATGTCATTCAGGAGGCAATTATGTAACGCCGCATTTTAGACATATATCAGAAATGAGATACGACACATGGTATTAAATATTCTTTTAGCTGATGGATTTAACAAGATTAAACCCATATCCCAGCTATGTTGCTGTAGATCTAGGTGTGGACATGTGAGAATATACAGTCCATTGTATAAGCAATATATCAAACGTTATGCACTTTGAGTAAACCCCAATCTCAGTGTTTCTGTGGTAGATTGAGGTACGGGGGTGTAATAATATACTGCTTCTTGGCTACAATATGTATTATATTTTACAGCTAGATCCAAACTAACTAATCTGACGACACAAATATATTCATTAACCACAAAAACATAGCAGACCTAGAGACGGTCGCAAACCATGAAATGGCGAAAATATCACAATGGTTAAGAATTAAGAAATTATCACTGAACATACAAAAAATGCATGCAATGTTATTTGGAACAAAGGTCAATAATCACACCTGTTTAAGCCTATCCATCAATAGCGTCATCATAGAATTTGTTGAACAAACAATGTTTTTAGGGGTTATAATCGACAAAAAATTACAGTGGAAACATCATGTTCATCACATAGCAACAAAAATTGCCAAGGGAATTGGCATCATAAATAAAATTAAATATAAAGTCAATAAACATACTCTGATAACTATGTATTACACATTTATCTATCCTTATTTAATATATTGTAATATAATACGGGGAAATGCTGCAAAAATACATCTGAATAAATTGCTAATCTTACCAAAACGCATCATACGAATAATAAGTCATTCAGGGTATAGAGATCATACAGAAGCATTATTCAACGAACTGAACATTTTGAACATATATCAGCTTCACCTGTATTGTGTAGCAATATTCATGTATAAATATGATTGTGGATTCTTACCAGAAGTATTTAATGACATGTTTACAAAATATGGAAATGACCATGGATATTTAACACGAAATAGGCTAATCTACTTACCCCCTAGGTGTAGAAACAATGTCCGTCAGAAAAACATTCACTATGTTGGTGCCTGTTTATTCAACTCTTTTCTAGACTATTTTACTGTTTGTCACATTGAAATAACTGCAATGCCAGCTTTTAGGAATATTAGACGAAGTTTAATTGATGAGGGAAAGTTAAAGTCCATATAGCGTAAATGATATTTACTTCCCAATGCACCTTGTCAGATCAATACATTGCTATTTGAAGATGATGGAGCGCACAAACTTCAGTTTCTGCTCCCATTGTCCAAGTGCACATATATATGTGATTACATACATATGCTAAGTGTTTCATATTCTATATTGTTATAATGCATCAACTTATATTGTTGCTATTCCAGTATGTAACCAAACCTGTGTATGTAGTTTTGCATGTATGTGTATGTGGCCAATAAATATCTATCTATCTATCTATGTATCTATAACGAAGGTATCAGGCAATATGCAGTCATCTTATCAAGTTTGTGCGCTTAATCACCTTATTTAACCTAGACATGAATATGGTTTATCGTCGATGTCTTTTGAGAGAAACGAATACACAAGCAGCGGACTTATGACCAGCCGTCCACTGCAGACAGATAAGCTTGATCGGTTTAACGAAAGCACTTTGGTATTGTTAGCATCCGGGACGCCATTGATTTTGAACTACGATTGTGATGATGGCAGGGCATATAGAGACGCTTACAGCCTCTGTAACAAATGCCAGCTTGATTATGAACAACGATTGTGATGATGGTAGGGCATATAGAGACGCTTACAGCCTCTGTAACCAATGCCAGCTTGATTAGTGAACAACGATTGTGATGATGGCAGCCTCTGGCATAGTGAACAACGATTGTGAGATGGCGCAAATATAGAAGCACACAGCCTCTGTAACCAATGCCAGCTTGATTAGTGAACAACGATTGTGATGATGGCAGGGCATATAGAGACGCTTACAGCCTCTGTAACCAATGCCAGCTTGATTAGTGAACAACGATTGTGATGATGGCAGGGCATATAGAGACGCTT
This sequence comes from Urechis unicinctus, assembly GCA_034190875.2. NCBI lineage: Eukaryota > Metazoa > Annelida > Polychaeta > Xenopneusta > Urechidae > Urechis > Urechis unicinctus. The sequence continues at coordinate 76,951,203 of CM067354.1, forward strand.
ACAGCCTCTGTAACCAATGCCAGCTTGATTAGGGAACAACGATTGTGATGATGGCAGGGCATATAGAGACGCTTACAGCCTCTGTAACCAATGCCAGCTTGATTAGGGAACAACGATTGTGATGATGCAGGGCATATAGAGAGCACACAGCCTCTGTAACCAATGCCAGCTTGATTAGGGAACAACGATTGTGATGATGAGGGATATAGGGCACAGCCTCTGTAACCAATGGGGAACAATATTGTAGATGAGGGCATATAGGGCGCACACAGCCTCTGTAACCAATGCCAGCTTGATTAGTGAACAACGATTGTGATGATGGCAGGGCATATAGAGACGCACAGCCTCTGTAACCAATGCCAGCTTGATTAGTGAACAACGATTGTGAGATGGTAGGGCACGCACAGCCTCTGTAACCAATGCCAGCTTGATTAGTGAACAACGATTGTGATGATGGCAAGGCAAATATAGAACAACAGCCTCTGTAACCAATGCCAGCTTGATTAGGGAACAACGATTGTGATGATGGCAAGGCAAATATAGAAGCACACAGCCTCTGTAACCAATGCCAGCTTGATTAGTGAACAACGATTGTATGATGGCAGGGGATATAGAGACGCACACAGCCTCTGTAACCAATGCCAGCTTGATTAGTGACAACGATTGTGATGACATCGTAACAACTTTCATTGTTGAATCGTTGATCAAACATTAGACCCTGATATGGTCTCCACGGACTTAAAAGTATGGACAGAATTGGACAGAGTGGACAGAGTGTAGCATCCTTTCTTTGGGTATTCGCATGTAATTCCGGCGTATCACGTTAAAGCATCTATACCTATTGCCGACCGAACATCATATCGTCCTCAAGGTCAAAAACCTTACGATGCCACAGAGGATCAGTAATAATGACAAATACACATAGCAGCGATGACGAAAGCATAACGACACCATAAGATATTCGAGATGGTGACGCTACAAGGGTGCATAGACGCATACAAAGCACATCTAAAAAAAAAAAGCAACCATTGGCCTCGCTAGGATAGCAACCACGCGAAAATTATTTCAATACGAATACATTAATTTGCTCTGAAACGATATCAGTTTCTGATCTATTTGCACCAAATCCATTGACATCGGCTCGATGTCTTTGTTAGCAATCTTCAGAATGAGGCAGCATATATTCAGCTTTAATTGCTCTACTTCATGAACCTTGGTCCGTATCCATCGTGTCCACACAAATGGATCATATTCGCATAACCTGACACTGAGGCCGCGCAAGAAGTTCAATAATTACTCTTTTACGAACCCATCATCATCAAATGGGAAGGGTCTATTTTTGATCAATCAACATAGCGATGAATGATGAAGCCGCGTTAAGCAGCCGGTTGACCTACAGCAACTATGCAAATACTTTTGATAGTGTAGAAATGATTTAATAACCCGGCTAGCGACTCAACATAGATAATCATGTTCGTGTTGGAACAAATTGTAATCAGGGACATGATTTGCTGCGAAAATGCATCTTTAATACACAAGATATCGTGCGACACAAGATAATTAAAAAAAAAGGATGAATGGTTTATGGTTAAGGAGAGTTACGCAAATATTCCCATTTCCTATAGTGTAATATTTGAATTATATGATCATTTAGCTTTGTGAACATAATTTAACTCAAATATAATTGCCCCTCTGATAAGCTGTGGTTTAAGGTCATCAATAGAACCAAATTTATGAACCGTTTCCTAGAAATACCAGAGATTCAAAGATGATATTTCTGTGTATTTGGGCATGACTGTGAAGTTAGTAAGGGTAGGTATATTAGGTTGTCGCGTAAATTATACAATACCCTGACGGAATCGTTGGCTCTTTGAGTATGCATGATCTAAAATATTTGCTGCTACGTCTGACGATCTAACCTTACTCCACCTGGTTGTTAAGCTCATACAGTCAGGTGAAGGTTGTAAATAAACAATGTATAAATCATCCATAGCGTACACGGGCAGCACTAGAACACTGGCAGACCCCAAGGCGGATAAGGAATGGTGAAATATCCACCAACATGTTAGTTTATAAAAACATAGAAAAATGTATCCAATGAAGATAACAGGAAAGTTAGGTTTAAATAACAACAAATACAATACGAAGAGCTACGCTTATTGAACGAAGCACCTTGCATGAGAGACAAGACATACAAATGGTTAATATGTGCCACTGGATTACCTATCCACAACATCAATGCATATGTTCTAGAGTTTTTTGTTAAAGTAACATTGTGAGAGCACTACGGGGAATCCAACCAACACCAGCCCATACACTACATCTAGCGGATAACCTGATATCCGGCTGGGAAATGTCATTACATTGTAATGTGACTGAAGCAGATTGGCATGGATACGGCAGATTGCAATAACGCTAATGGTTCCCATATGATTGTGCCCGCTATGGGTGTAATGTTTATGAAGGACAAACTGAGTGGATGCCCAATACTGATTTATTATGTATGGTATCCGATAAGAGCAATATCCATTACTGTTTTGTCATGTGAGAATGAGTTGATTCTTTTCTCTGTCCCAACAGGACACAACATCTAAATAGACCTATACTACATATGACTATAGCGTAATACTGATACACAGAAAGTCTCGAAATGCAGCTGTCGGAGCAGAGGTATATCTTTAGTCACATAATCAACCTGTAATATAAACCTGGATGTATCACGAGCCGTCATATCACATTTTAGGCGCACATCGTCATTATTTCGGAAGACTACTTCAAATATTAAGCGGGGATTAGATACGCTAAAATGCCAATACGTGTCTTACTAGTGCGTCATATGTAACACAAACACCCCATAGATGCCATGAGTATGGTTTCTCGCGCTACGTTATTGGTTACCATTAAGGTTAACTGACTGATCGCACAGCTAGACTTGTTTCACGCGCAGAAAACTTAATATCGTTGTATTTTCACCCCTCGCATCCGGGTTGTCGATACGCTGTATCAGTGACTAAAAGATGATGATACAGTCAGATCATGGAATAAGGACAGCTGCCGAGTCTCTGTTTGGAACATTATTCACCAATCACATTCCGTCACAGTCATAGAGCTGTAACGGCAGCCTTTGTAGGCATTCTTTCAAGCCATGACATTACTCAGGTATAGATCAAAATGTAGGAAAAGAACGGCGATATACAGACCTTGTATCATATGTTGGACAGGTAATTGATTGGGATGTCTATGTCAACATATATTTTACCATTCCTCATATGTGTATCATTATAATTGTTTGGAAGAATATAAAAGATCCATTGTAAGGTGCAATGCATGCATGTATCGGCAACATAATAATCAAATGGAGTTCTTCTCATACCTAGCCATCCTTTTATTTGTAGGATGATAAACAATGCCTATTTGGATCCGTCCTGTATAATCAATCACATGTTTCTTGAGCGAAGGGTTAAGCGAAAATATGACAATTGTGAAAGACCTGAGAGGTGCCCTTGCATGCGTTTTGATGCGCGTGGACGTATTTGGTGAAGTCACGATACAAAAGAACCATGATATATTTTAGTTCCTGAGTTAGCAAAGGTTTTAGAAATCCAATGTAAAGCAGTAATGGGAAACCAATGATCCATTACAAGTACTGTTTGTGAACCGTGGTCACGATCCTGCGTAACGCATTATGGTTATAGGTCAGGTCAAATTAAGGTGGAACAATTATAACATGGATACTGTTGTTGGTCATTTGAGATGCTTTCTTGGTCACTAGCTTCACATGTGTGGTCCTTACACAGAATATTGCATTGCTCTAGCAAATTACGTACTATCAATAACACAGCGTTTTGTACATGAATTAATATACCATGATATCCCTGTACTATGAATGGTGATAGCCACAATAAAAAGAAGACGGCACATTGAACATCGCTGTGCACAGAGTTGATCGAAACATCAAGCGGTCTATGGAAGCAACTGATTGGTTTGTAATTGCGTATATGTTGCAGAAGTAGAATATTTACAAACATGTTACCGTGCTGCACAGCATGTTTGATAATATTCTAAACATTCTTGGTGCAAAATAGATAGTTTATGTATGCGTAATTGACTAAGATATTGTATATATGTGGTGAGTCCAATGCAATCGTTCCAACTTAATCATTTCAAAAATTCTTTGTTTGACTTATTCGCAAATGAACGTCTTTCTCTATAAATCACACTAGCAGTAGCTTACCTAAGCCATTGGATAATTCCAGCGTAAAACAGATGGCGACACACGTTGTTTCGCCCAACATTTCACTTATATTTCACTTCGATGCTATTTAGGGATATCAGGAGAGCCATAGTTAGTCAATATAATTATCCATCACCTCAACATCAGAACAAATCAATTTATTAGTCCCTATTATTGCTTGGCGTGTCTACGAGGCTAGCTAGGCATATATCATGCTTAAACATGGATCTCCATCATCATATATGTATGAAATACTACAAATGATGTTATATGCTACTTTCAGTGATCGTAGCATTAGGCGGATATACTAAACATTCATTGGTTGGGTCAGCGCAAATTGTTATTGCTACAACAGTTGAGAGTTATGGCAGCAGCGGCCAGGGTAAAACGTAATTGCTAAAATCAGGATTATTTTATTATTTGAATGTCATTCAGGAGGCAATTATGTAACGCCGCATTTTAGACATATATCAGAAATGAGATACGACACATGGTATTAAATATTCTTTTAGCTGATGGATTTAACAAGATTAAACCCATATCCCAGCTATGTTGCTGTAGATCTAGGTGTGGACATGTGAGAATATACAGTCCATTGTATAAGCAATATATCAAACGTTATGCACTTTGAGTAAACCCCAATCTCAGTGTTTCTGTGGTAGATTGAGGTACGGGGGTGTAATAATATACTGCTTCTTGGCTACAATATGTATTATATTTTACAGCTAGATCCAAACTAACTAATCTGACGACACAAATATATTCATTAACCACAAAAACATAGCAGACCTAGAGACGGTCGCAAACCATGAAATGTCAAAAATATCACAATGGTTAAGAATTAACAAATTATCACTGAACATACAAAAAACGCATGCAATGTTATTTGGAACAAAGGTCAATAATCGCACCTGTTTAAGCCTATCCATCAATAGCGTCATCATAGAATTTGTTGAACAAACAATGTTTTTAGGGGTTGAAATCGACAAAAAATTACAGTGGAAACATCATGTTCATCACATAGCAACAAAAATTGCCAAGGGAATTGGCATCATAAATAAAATTAAGTATAAAGTCAATAAACATACTCTGATAACTATGTATTACACATTTATCTATCCTTATTTAATATATTGTAATATAATACGGGGAAATGCTGCAAAAATACATCTGAATAAATTGCTAATCTTACCAAAACGCATCATACGAATAATAAGTCATTCAGGGTATAGAGATCATACAGAAGCATTATTCAACGAACTGAACATTTTGAACATATATCAGCTTCACCTGTATTGTGTAGCAATATTCATGTATAAATATGATTGTGGATTCTTACCAGAAGTATTTAATGACATGTTTACAAAATATGGAAATGACCATGGATATTTAACACCAAATAGGCTAATCTACTTACCCCCTAGGTGTAGAACCAATGTCCGTCAGAAAAACATTCACTATGTTGGTGCCTGTTTATTCAACTCTTTTCTAGACTATTTTACCGTTTGTCACATTGAAATAACTGTAATGCCAGCTTTTAGGAATATTAGACGAAGTTTAATTGATGAGGGAAAGTTAAAGTCCATATAGCGTAAATGATATTTACTTCCCAATGCACCTTGTTAGATCAATACATTGCTATTTGAAGATGATGGAGCGCACAAACTTCAGTTTCTGCTCCCATTGTCCAAGTGCACATATATATGTGATTACATATATATGCTAAGTGTTTCATATTCTATATTGTTATTATGCATCAACTTATATTGTTGCTATTCCAGTATGTAACCAAACCTGTGTATGTAGTTTTGCATGTATGTGTATGTGGCCAATAAATATCTATCTATCTATAACGGAGGTATCAGGCAACATGCAGTCATCTTATCAAGTTTGTGCGCTCCATCACCTTATTTAACCTAGACATGAATATGGTTTATCGTCGATGTCTTTTGAGAGAAATGAATACACAAGCAGCGGACTTATGACCAGCCGTCCACTGCAGACAGATAGCTTGATCGGTTTAACGAAAGCACTTTGGTATTGTTAGCATCCGGGACGCCATTGATTTTGAACTACGATTGTGATGATGGCAGGGCATATAGAGACGCTTACAGCCTCTGTAACCAATGCCAGCTTGATTAATGAACAACGATTGTGATGATGGCAGGGCATATAGAGACGCTTACAGCCTCTGTAACCAATGCAAGCTTGATTAGTGAACAACGATTGTGATGATGGCAGGGCATATAGAGACGCTTACATCCTCTGTAACCAATGCCAGCTTGATTAGTGAACAACGATTGTGATGATGGCAGGGCATATAGAGACGCATACAGCCTCTGTAACCAATGTCAGCTTGATTAGTGAACAACGATTGTGATGATGGCAGGGCATATAGAGACGCATACAGCCTCTGTAACCAATGCCAGCTTGATATAGACAACGATTGTGATGATGGCAGCCATATAGAGACGCTTACAGCCTCTGTAACCAATGCAAGCTTGATTAGTGAACAACGATTGTGATGATGGCAGGGCATATAGAGACGCTTACAGCCTCTGTAACCAATGCAAGCTTGATTAGTGAACAACGATTGTGATGATGGCAGGGCATATAGAGACGCTTACAGCCTCTGTAACCAATGCAAGTTTGATTAGTGAACAACGATTGTGATGATGGCAGGGCATATAGAGACGCTTACAGCCTCTGTAACCAATGCCAGCTTGATTAGTGAACAACGATTGTGATGATGGCAGGGCATATAGAGACGCTACAGCCTCTGTAACCAATGCCAGCTTGATTAGTGAACAACGATTGTGATGATGGCAGGGCATATAGAGACGCTTACAGCCTCTGTAACCAATGCCAGCTTGATTAGTGAACACCGATTGTGATGATGGCAGGGCATATAGAGACGACGCCTCTTACAGCCTCTGTGAACCATATGCCAACTTGATTAGTGAACAACGATTGTGATGATGGTAGGGCATATAGAGACGCTTACAGCCTCTGTAACCAATGCCAGCTTGATTAGTGAACAACGATTGTGATGATGGCAGGGCATATAGAGACGCACACAGCCTCTGTAGCCAATGCCAGCTTGATTAGTGAACAACGATTGTGATGATGGCAGGGCATCTAGAGACGCTTACAGCCTCTGTAACCAATGCCAGCTTGATTAGGGAACAACGATTGTGATGATGGCAGGGCATATAGAGACGCTTACAGCCTCTGTAACCAATGCAAGCTTGATTAGGGAACAACGATTGTGATGATGCGGACATATAGAGACGCTTACACCCTCTGTAACCAATGCCAGCTTAATTAGTGAACAACGATTGTGATGATGAGGGCATATAGAGACGCATACAGCCTCTGTAACCAATGCCAGCTTAATTAGGGAACAACGATTGTGATGATGAGGGCATATAGGGCGCACACAGCCTCTGTAACCAATGCCAGCTTGATTAGTGAACAACGATTGTGATGATGGCAGGGCATATAGAGACGCATACAGCCTCTGTAACCAATGCCAGCTTGATTAGTGAACAACGATTGTGATGATGGCAGGGCATATAGAGACGCATACAGCCTCTGTAACCAATGCCAGCTTGATTAGTGAACAACGATTGTGATGATGGCAAGGCAAATATTGAAGCACACAGCCTCTGTAACTAATGCCAGCTTGATTAGTGAACAACGATTGTGATGATGGCAAGGCAAATATAGAAGCACACAGCCTCTGTAACCAATGCCAGCTTGATTAGGGAACAACGATTGTGATGATGGCAAGGCAAATATAGAAGCACACAGCCTCTGTAACCAATGCCAGCTTGATTAGGGAACAACGATTATGATGATGGCAGGGCATATAGAGACGCACACAGCCTCTGTAACCAATGCCAGCTTAATTAGGGAACAACGATTGTGATGATGGCAGGACATATAGAGACGCACACAGCCTCTGTAACCAATGCCAGCTTGATTAGGGAACAACGATTGTGATGATGGCAGGGCATATAGTGACGCACACAGCCTCTGTAACCAATGCCAGCTTGATTAGAGAACAACGATTGTGATGATGGCAAGGCAAATATAGAAGCACACAGCCTCTGTAACCAATGCCAGCTTGATTAGGGAACAACGATTGTGATGATGGCAAGGCAAATATAGAAGCACACAGCCTCTGTAACCAATGCCAGCTTGATTAGGGAACAACGATTGTGATGATGGCAAGGCAAATATAGAAGCACACAGCCTCTGTAACCAATGCCAGCTTGATTAGTGAACAACGATTGTGATGATGGCAGGGGATATAGAGACGCACACAGCCTCTGTAACCAATGCCAGCTTGATTAGTGAACAACGATTGTGATGACATCGTAACAACTTTCATTGTTGAATCGTTGATCAAACATTAGACCCTGATATGGTCTCCACGGACTTAAAAGTATGGACAAAATTGGACAGAGTGGACAGAGTGTAGCATCCTTTCTTTGGGTATTCGCATGTAATTCCGGCGCATCACGTTAAAGCATCTATACCTATTGCCGACCGAACATCATATCGTCCTCAAGGTCAAAAACCTTACAATGCCACAGAGGATCAGTAATAATGACAAATACACATAGCAGCGATGACGAAAGCATAACGACACCATAAGATATTCGAGATGGTGACGCTACAAGGGTGCATAGACGCATACAAAGCACATCTAAAAAAAAAGCAACCATTGGCCTCGCTAGGATAGCAACCACGCGAAAATTATTTCAATACGAATATATTAATTTGCTCTGAAACGATATCAGTTTCTGATCTATTTGCACCAAATCCATTGACATCGGCTCGATGTCTTTGTTAGCAATCTTCAGAATGAGGCAGCATATATTCAGCTTTAATTGCTCTACTTCATGAACCTTGGTCCGTATCCATCGTGTCCACACAAATGGATCATATTCGCATCACCTGACACTGAGGCCGCGCAAGAAGTTCGATAATTACTCTTTTACGAACCCATCATCATCAAATGGGAAGGGTCTATTTTTGATCAATCAACATAGCGATGAATGATGAAGCTGCGTTAAGCAGCCGGTTGACCTACAGCAACTATGCAAATACTTTTGATAGTGTAGAAATGATTTAATAACCCGGCTAGCGACTCAACATAGATAATCATGTTCGTGTTGGAATTAAAATTGTAATCAGGGACATGATTTGCTGCGAAAATGCATCTTTAATACACAGGAGATCGTGTGACACAAGATAATTTAAAAAAAAAAGGATGAATGGTTTATGGTTAAGGAGAGTTACGCAGATATTCCCATTTCCTATAGTGTAATATTTGAATTATATGATCATTTAGCTTTGTGAACATAATTTAACTCAAATATAATTGCCCCTCTGATAAGCTGTGGTTTAAGGTCATCAATAGAACCAAATTTAATAACCGTTTCCTAGAAATACCAGAGATTCAAGGATGATATTTCTGTGTATTTGGGCATGACTGTGAAGTTAGTAAGGGTAGGTATATTAGGTTGTCGCGTAAATTATACAATACCCTGACGGAATCGTTGGCTCTTTGAGTATGCATGATCTAAAATATTTGCTGCTACGTCTGACGATCTAACCTTACTCCACCTGGTTGTTAAGCTCATACAGTCAGGTGAAGGTTGTAAATAAACAATGTATAAATCATCCATAGCTTACACGGGCAGCACTAGAACACTGGCAGACCCCAAGGCGGATAAGGAATGGTGAAATATCCACCAACATGTTAGTTTAACAAAAACATAGAAAAATGTATCTAATGAAGATAACAGGAAAGTTAGGTTTAAATAACAACAAATACAATACAAAGAGCTACGCTTATTGAACGAAGCACCTTGCATGAGAGACAAGACATACAATATATAAATGGTTAATATGTGTCACTGGATTACTTATCCACAACATCAATGCATATGTTCTAGAGTTTTGTGTTAAAGTAACATTGTGAGAGCACTACGGGGATCCTAGCAACCAACAACCAGCCCATACACTACATCTAGCGGATAACCCGATATCTGGCTGGGAAATGTCATTACATTGTAATGTGACTGAAGCAGATTGGCATGGATACGGCAGATTGCAATAACGCTAATGGTTCCCATATGATTGTGCCCGCTATGGGTGTAATGTTTATGAAGGAACAAACTGAGTGGATGCCCAATACTGATTTATCATATATGGTATCCGATAAGAGCAATATCCATTACTGTTTTGTCATGTGAGAATGAGTTGATTCTTTTCTCTGTCCCAACAGGACACAACATCTAAATAGACCTATACTACATATGACTATAGCGTAATACTGATACACAGAAAGTCTCGAAATGCAGCTGTCGGAGCAGAGGTATATCTTTAGTCACATAATCAACCTGTTATATAAACTTGGATGTAATAGCTCTTTACCAGGAAAATATCACGAGCCCGTCATATCACATTTTAGGCGCACATCGTCATAATTTCGGAAGACTACTTCAAATATTAAGCGGGGATTAGATACGTTAAAATGCCAATACATGTCTTACCAGTGCGTCATATGTAACACATACACCCCATAGATGCCATGAGTATGGTTTCTCGCGCTGCGTTATTGGTTACCATTAAGGTTAACTGACTGATCGCACAGCTAGACTTGTTTCACGCGCAGAAAACTTAATATCGTTGTATTTTCACCCCTCGCATCCGGGTTGTCGATACGCTGTATCGGTGACTAAAAGATGATGATACAGTCAGATCATGGAATAAGGACAGCTGCCGAGTCTCTGTTTGGAACATTATTCACCAATCACATTCCGTCACAGTCATAGAGCTGTAACGGCAGCCTTTGTAGGCATTCTTTCAAGCCATGGCATTACTCAGGTATAGATCAAAATGTAGGAAAAGAACGGCGATACACAGACCTTGTATCATATGTTGGACAGGTAATTGATTGGGATGTCTATGTCAACATATATTTTACCATTCCTCATAATTTTGAATTGATAAAAGTATCTGACAATAACCCCGAAGTTATGCTTTTGCATGACGGGTGTCGCAGTATGTGAACTGCTTAGCACAATATTGTATACTTGTACGTCATGCTGACTGTAACGTAAAGCAAAACACGCAAGCATGCAAAATCTCACGCGAGTAGCTTGTCTGTTGCTCTAACGGAACTACACATGGAAAGGAGGCACGAGAAAAAGCAGTTGATCGGTCGCAATATATGAAACATGGTATCCGATGTTTTTACAATGAACGGTTCGATAGTTAACCTTGATCTCAGCCTTATTTCGGTCCAGGTTTTTGGGAAGCAGACATGACATTGTAGAATAAATTTACCACAAACGGCAGGGGCATAATCATAGGTATTATAATGCCTTCTATGTATTGTAGGATTTCCCGTAGAGCGTGTTATCTTTTTTTTTAAGCTGAAGTTTTGCAGATTTTTTTAGAGCTCTTCATACTTTTGCATGTAAGTGATATATGGCTATGCCGATCATCAATTCGAACCATTCATTAAGGTTATATTAAGGACATCGTGACAAAACAGTTGTTAAATGCAAATGTCAGCGGCGATTGTGCTGCATTACAGAAATAGATAATCATGATGAAGCTGCGTTAAGCAGCCGGTTGACCTACAGCAACTATGCAAATACTTTTGATAGTGTAGAAATGATTTAATAACCCGGCTAGCGACTCAACATAGATAATCATGTTCGTGTTGGAACAAATTGTAATCAGGGACATGATTTGCTGCGAAAATGCATCTTTAATACACAAGATATCGTGCGACACAAGATAATTTAAAAAAAAGGATGAATGGTTTATGGTTAAGGAGAGTTACGCAGATATTCCCATTTCCTATAGTGTAATATTTGAATTATATGATCATTTAGCTTTGTGAACATAATTTAACTCAAATATAATTGCCCCTCTGATAAGCTGTGGTTTAAGGTCATCAATAGAACCAAATTTAATAACCGTTTCCTAGAAATACCAGAGATTCAAGGATGATATTTCTGTGTATTTGGGCATGACTGTGAAGTTAGTAAGGGTAGGTATATTAGGTTGTCGCGTAAATTATACAATACCCTGACGGAATCGTTGGCTCTTTGAGTATGCATGATCTAAAATATTTGCTGCTACGTCTGACGATCTAACCTTACTCCACCTGGTTGTTAAGCTCATACAGTCAGGTGAAGGTTGTAAATAAACAATGTATAAATCATCCATAGCTTACACGGGCAGCACTAGAACACTGGCAGACCCCAAGGCGGATAAGGAATGGTGAAATATCCACCAACATGTTAGTTTTAAAAAACATAGAAAAATGTATCTAATGAAGATAACAGGAAAGTTAGGTTTAAATAACAACAAATACAATACAAAGAGCTACGCTTATTGAACGAAGCACCTTGCATGAGAGACAAGACATACAATATATAAATGGTTAATATGTGTCACTGGATTACTTATCCACAACATCAATGCATATGTTCTAGAGTTTTGTGTTAAAGTAACATTGTGAGAGCACTACGGGGAATCCAACCAACACCAGCCCATACACTACATCTAGCGGATAACCTGATATCTGGCTGGGAAATGTCATTACATTGTAATGTGACTGAAGCAGATTGGCATGGATACGGCAGATTGCAATAACGCTAATGGTTCCCATATGATTGTGCCCGCTATGGGTGTAATGTTTATGAAGGAACAAACTGAGTGGATGCCCAATACTGATTTATCATATATGGTATCCGATAAGAGCAATATCCATTACTGTTTTGTCATGTGAGAATGAGTTGATTCTTTTCTCTGTCCCAACAGGACACAACATCTAAATAGACCTATACTACATATGACTATAGCGTAATACTGATACACAGAAAGTCTCGAAATGCAGCTGTCGGAGCAGAGGTATATCTTTAGTCACATAATCAACCTGTTATATAAACTTGGATGTAATAGCTCTTTACCAGGAAAATATCACGAGCCCGTCATATCACATTTTAGGCGCACATCGTCATAATTTCGGAAGACTACTTCAAATATTAAGCGGGGATTAGATACGTTAAAATGCCAATACATGTCTTACCAGTGCGTCATATGTAACACATACACCCCATAGATGCCATGAGTATGGTTTCTCGCGCTGCGTTATTGGTTACCATTAAGGTTAACTGACTGATCGCACAGCTAGACTTGTTTCACGCGCAGAAAACTTAATATCGTTGTATTTTCACCCCTCGCATCCGGGTTGTCGATACGCTGTATCGGTGACTAAAAGATGATGATACAGTCAGATCATGGAATAAGGACAGCTGCCGAGTCTCTGTTTGGAACATTATTCACCAATCACATTCCGTCACAGTCATAGAGCTGTAACGGCAGCCTTTGTAGGCATTCTTTCAAGCCATGGCATTACTCAGGTATAGATCAAAATGTAGGAAAAGAACGGCGATACACAGACCTTGTATCATATGTTGGACAGGTAATTGATTGGGATGTCTATGTCAACATATATTTTACCATTCCTCATAATTTTGAATTGATAAAAGTATCTGACAATAACCCCGAAGTTATGCTTTTGCATGACGGGTGTCGCAGTATGTGAACTGCTTAGCACAATATTGTATACTTGTACGTCATGCTGACTGTAACGTAAAGCAAAACACGCAAGCATGCAAAATATCACGCGAGTAGCTTGTCTGTTGCTCTAACGGAACTACACATGGAAAGGAGGCACGAGAAAAAGCAGTTGATCGGTCGCAATATATGAAACATGGTATCCGATGTTTTTACAATGAACGGTTCGATAGTTAACCTTGATCTCAGCCTTATTTCGGTCCAGGTTTTTGGGAAGCAGACATGACATTGTAGAATAAATTTACCACAAACGGCAGGGGCATAATCATAGGTATTATAATGCCTTCTATGTATTGTAGGATTTTCCGTAGAGCGTGTTATCTTTTTTTTTAAGCTGAAGTTTTGCAGAATTGTTTAGAGCTCTTCATACTTTTGTATGTAAGTGATATATGGCTATGCCGATCATCAATTCGAACCATTCATTAAGGTTATATTAAAGACATCGTGACAAAACAGTTGTTAAATGCAAATGTCAGCGGCGATTGTGCTGCATTACAGAAATAGATAATCATGAAAGCTAATCCTTATTACCGGCTTAAGGCCAGGCAATATGAAATGAATATATAGCGGTTGTGTCTCGGGGCGTTCGGTACCTAGGAAATGTCAAGGAAAGACCGCTCAGTGGAGAGGCGTTCTATTTATACTCAGGACATTGGCTGGTATGCGGTATGTTGCCGACATTGAAGTGTTGGCCATTGCACCCTTACCCAGTTTATATCGATATTTCCGTCCCATCGTTTGTATAGATTTTGTCTGAAAAGATTTTGCTCGCATCATCACTGTTATATATAGGATATGTAAAAGCTTCAACGCCTTTTAAAGGTCATACCTAATGGACACCTAGTTGTTTATCATTTCGTGCTTCGCAGCCTACACTTCTCACGTCTGCCGTCATTAGTTATATTGGTTGTTGAGTGTTTTGACTTAAATGACCTGAATTCGTCCATAGAATTACACGATATAATTACGATTATAGACAAAGACAGCAACTGATATTACAGCACACTGCATGTTGCAAAATAGTCAAACTCTTGTAGAATTTAGCAAATATGTGGGTTTGTGTGAGTGTAAGGAGAGCATATATAATATTATATCAAATAACGGTGTGCCTAATATAGTCTCGGTGTTGTGGATCTTGCCTTGGCCCGCTTCATCAGGGAACTATAGCAGACATGCGGCCCGAGCTGACGGGTCATAAAATGTTGGTGGCTTGCTCAGTAAGGACGAGTCGGCGATGCCCTTTTTGATGAGCAATAACCACAATGCTGCACTGCATCAGGAAACGCATACTGGTATGCCGATAGTTCAAGAAGGTTAATTAGCCAGCAACAAGGTCATGGTATATGTGGTGCGAGGAGTGTTATTACCAGCAACAAGGTCATGGTAAATGTGGTGCGAGGAGTGTTATTACCAGCAACAAGGTCATGGTAAATGTGGTGCGAGGAGTGTTATTACCAGCAACAAGGTCATGGTAAATGTGGGAGGAGTGTTATTACCAGCAGCAAGGTCATGGTAAATGTGGGAGGAGTGTTAATACCAGCAACAAGGTCATTGTAAATGTGGTGCGAGGAGTGTTTTTACCAGCAACAAGGTCATGGTAAATGTGGGAGGAGTGTTATTACCAGCAACAAGGTCATGGTAAATGTGGTGCGAGGAGTGTTATTACCAACAACAAGGTCATGGTAAATGTGGTGCGAGGAGTCTTATTACCAGCAACAAGGTCATGGTAAATGTGGTGCGAGGAGTGTTATTACCAGCAACAAGGTCATGGTAAATGTGGGAGGAGTGTTATTACCAGGGAACACAAACAAAACAATACATAGGACTGTTGACTGCATTCCTTAGTCATCTCACGTACAAGAGGTATATGTTATGTGACCCTTCGATGAAAACATTGAGAATTATTCATATCTCACTGGGTATATGTCTTAAGAGGCTAATTTGTACCAAATAACGACGGCGTACACAACAATAAAGACACTTGCACTGCTTTAGTATTTCCAATCGGCAAACAAAATAGCTAGTTTGGAGTAAGATAACTCAGCAGACATCATGGCTAATGGACCAATAGGGATTTCATCTCATATTCATGAAAGAATGCCACTGGCTTTAATCATACAGTATGCCACGTATTGCCGGGTTACTTTGTTTCTGCCTCCAGAGTAATTCGGCCTATCGCGGTAGTATGATGTAAATGGGGCGCTTGTCTCATACAATTCATGGGGAATTAAATGGGATGCACGTCATTAATGCAGCCAAGAACGATATAAAGGAATATAAATTGGATAAGCCTGGTAAGATATCATCCCCTGCTACACTAAAGGTAGGATTTTGTCTAAACCTGCACACTTGTCATGACATCTGGTTCGAGATCAATAATGAATCTCTGGTGAGGATGCATTTCACTAGCTCAATGCAACGTCCTCGTGATCCTTGTTGCGGAGAATAGACCATTGCTCTTTTACTGGCATATTCATAACTATTTGAATAAGTATAACTGGATATAGCAGAGTTTCTAACTACTTATAGTCTGTCTTCATGGCGGGTTATTGTTCCGATGTCTGTTTTTAGAGCGATTACAGTGGACTAGCTGTTGAGATACGCCTCAGATCGTTGCCCAAGTCAATCACACATTGCTATTTATAAGCATCATAAAACGCTGAGGGGTCTTTATTATACGAACAATTCTACTCTTTTGGCACAGGAGCTAATTTACCGGTATGTCATCGGGTTTTTTGCTTTGTCTTATGCCGCTTGACAGGTTGGCATGTTAATCGCAATATGAGTGTTAGTGATTTATAACATATAATGTTGAAAGTACGCATTGGCTGTTTTATCAATGATATTTACCTAAGCCATGTCTTTTGTCAAAGTGTAAGTTAGCTGCTCGATCTATGCTACGAGTAAAGCACCATTCTTAACACCATGTTCGACGCAAATACTTAGGTTTCCTAGTTATTTCAATTCGAATAAAATTAACAAAAACACTCAGCCAGAGAATAGAGTGACAGTGACAATACCATCCCGCTTGGCAGTTGAAATGTGCAATTCATACCAAACAGCAGCAGCATTTTATCTATGTCAATAGGTAGCGATTGCATACAGTCGCATCGGCCTTCTAGAGGACAGTAGATTTTTTGTTAAAACGGCATTAGTCAACGTCACGAAGCCATGCTTGCCACTACCACTGCCGGTGACCACATGGAAGACCTGAAAGGATTTGTTCTCTCTCTCCCTCGTCTATTTCTTTAAAACGACATACAGAAATTTACCACCAACATAACGATGAAATGCGTCTTCCAAACTGATGGCCAGACGAAATGAAATTTGCTCCATTTCATCGAAATTCGAAACGAATTGTGTTTCGCATATTTGTTTCTCCTCCTTTTGTGTGGCTACGCCAATACCCCGCACAAATAAAAACCTCTTGTTTACGATTTCATAACGTGGATACTGTAACGTCGGCGTCTCCAGTTTTTGCGGGTAAAGCATGTCGTCACACAGAACTCTGCCGCTAACGAGCTTCACGAGGCTGTACGAGATGGGCTCACCTAAGAATATCGCAAATCTACCTGGGTCATGAAGGTAATTCAGATAGCGATAACGTCAGATATAAGCTTAATTAGTAGTTATCAAAACGACCCACATTAAATTAACACGGGGTCTGACATTAAGCAAGAAGATAGGTTGGTAGAAAGGATGGTGTTGATGGGAGGATAGTTATAGCTGACTAGTTCGGATGGAATATGAATTAGGATGATAGATACCACGTATTGATCAGCTCGGGATAACAATGAGGACGAGACCTCTCCTATAGATTCGACTGTCGTAAATGGACAA
Organism: Urechis unicinctus; assembly: GCA_034190875.2. NCBI lineage: Eukaryota > Metazoa > Annelida > Polychaeta > Xenopneusta > Urechidae > Urechis > Urechis unicinctus. The sequence continues at coordinate 76,968,952 of CM067354.1, forward strand.
TTCCCGGGTGAGTTGGAGCGTGCGGGCGGTTACCTGGTGGCTTAGTTGGCAGCATGCAGGTTAATTTGAACGTTTCATGATTAACTGTTATGTTCGGATGCCAACGTAGATTACGTGGTGTGATGTGCATATGGTATGATAGGGGGAGCAACCTCCTGCGATACTATTGTCATCAGGTTGGTGGCTTTAACGTCAGTTTTGTGGGGTGGGGTAGGGTGGGGTGGGGATGTTAGATGCCGAGTATGCTGATAATTTAACTCATTACAAGACATCCTGTGTCAGACTGTGGTAGATGAAGCAATTGAGGGCCATGGGATATATCTTTTACTGTTCTGGCATTTAATTTAATTACGCAGAACAAACCCTGATTGCTGATACATTGCTGTAGATGTTACCTGCCTGTGTTGGGTGCCAAGTTAGCATTATGACAACACACCTATACATCATCATAACGTATCCCTCTGATCCAAATTATATACGTCAGCTTGTCAGACCCACCTGTCACTCGCCCCCACCCCTACCCCCCTCACCTCATGTATACTCCACACCTTTTCGTCACACTATCCCATCCAGCCTAGGCAACTACTCTGCCCTCACTGACCAGGCGTTGAGTTTATTACTTCTACGTTTACTGTCCTGGCCTCCGAGCTCAACACATCTCTCTAGGCAAAGCTCCGTCGTAAATTCTTCTCAAACCTACGCCTGGAGTTCGAGACTTCTTTATAACAAGTGCGTTATAAATGATGGGTAAGAGTAAATATTACTGTCTATGATAGGGTATACCACGAGCTAAAGGTTCCTTCCAGACGCTAATGACTCATGAACAAACGCTTTTCATTCTATAAATCTCAAATATCAAAGGTATTTAGAGCGCAACACACTTTTCCATGTCAGTGTGCCATATCATAGATAAACGTGGATTCGAACCATGGATTTAGGGGATATCTCGTCCGTGAATGTAAAACATAGCAGGTCGTACATTGACTACTGTTATTGTTTATGACACAAATACATCATGTGCATATGGACGTAGGGACATGCTAGCATACGTTTGACCGATACAGGTTAAGCATTAACACAAACGGAGCACATTGTTGCTGACGAAATGAATATTAACTGCATATCCTACCTATGCTGTAAAATTAATCATATATATTGCTTCAATACGGTAATATTTACGCTGGTAATTTTGTTTTTGTTACTGCCTTCCCATATAGGTCATACTAAGACATGACAGACCGTCGTGCAATGTCTTCCACGTGGTCAATCTTGTCCGACGCAAAACATATTCGCTTTTCATCTGTCTGGATTCTCTCTTAGTGATGACTAATCACCGTGCTGCTCAATGGAGAGGGTGAGTTTGGTTATTATTCATGGTGGCAAACTAATGTACCATGAAGTTTGATATAATCGGAAGGAAACTGCTTTTCATTTCCTTCAGATGTTTTATATTGGCCTCTAAGAATGATTGTCTATGTTTCTCTTACAAGCCAGAGCTAATATTTAGTACATTAATGGACCATGGCGTGGTCACAAATGGGGTAGTAAAATCATATGATGGCGGAGAAAATTTGCATTTTGTGTGACATCATCACGGCTTGCTTACGGGAAAAGAAAATATATATTATATATATATATTATATATATATATATATATATATATATATATATATATATATATATATATATATATATATATATATATATATATATATATATATATGAATATATATATATATATATATATATATATATATATATATATATATATAATATATAGGCATATATGTTGGTATTTATGTAGGCAATTATACGTATAAACATAAATGTATGTATTAATATATATACATAAATATAATTATATAGATATAGTTGTATATATATACATAAAATATAAACATATATATATATATATACATACATATATATGCATATGTGTATGTATATATGTAAATATAAATACATATCTATACATATTTACACATGTATATACATATATTCATATTTATATATGAGTATATATATATATATATATATATATATTATATATATATATATATATATATATATATATATATATATATATATATATATATGTGTGTGTGTGTGTGTGTGTGTGTGTGTGTGTGTATATATACATATATATTCATTTATACAAATATGTGTGTATATACATAGGCAAAGACGCGTCGATACGTTATTCACCTATTCATCTAGAACTGTATTACATTGAATACTCGTTTATTTTCAAATGTTTACATATAGTTGCTGTGAATAAGATAGTGGTTATCTTTGTATTGACTGCGCTAAATAGAAAGTCACCCATATAGAAGGCAAATGTTAATGGATTACGTTGGGAATCTCTGTTTTGTGCTCGAAAGAAATGCTTTGCATGCAATTTTGAATTATAGCGGAAGCGGGTATCATACTGCCCCGTAGAAACCTTGTCCCTGATGGGGAACAAAGGCCACGAATTACCTAGTCAAGTGAAGACGGCGATGAAACACAGAGATGAAGTATATACTGCAGATGGACCTCTCTTAGACAAAATGACCCCCAATAAAACAGGAGATAATTTGCCGACCAAAACCTGGGAAACTTATATACAATGTGGTGGCACGTTGATATTGGGATGCAAACACAGATCGGAGCCTTTAACAAAACATTAACGCACTTCCGATAACTCAGCGTTGTATTCGTGACTGTTTCTATCAGACGGAAACAAAAGTTATCTGTCCAATCACTGTAGTCAGGAGAAAACGACACTATCAGGGGGGGGGGGACCAAGATAGTAGAGTAAACCGTGCAGGTCAGATAATTGTGTGCTCCGGTCACAGGAGGCCCCACCATCTTTTTCAATGTGCAGCGACATCAAGTATGCACTGGCATCACCCACCACAAAAAGTATATAAAACACACTCAATTATCAACACATTACTATAATAGCAGACTATCGACTTTCCCCTTTTCTCTGCTCAGTCCATCTTGACATGTTTGATTCCGTGATAAAACCTGTCATTTGTAAGGCAACACCTTAATCACCAATTCCACTGCTATTACCGTTAGCACTTTCACCATCAGTAACACATGCATATCATGGAAACACATATTAATCAATCATGCCCTAGATGTGACGTTTTTGACCACAGTTATTATTTCACAGGTTGGTGGATTCAATACGATAACGTAAGGGCGAACATTCCATTAATCCCAGAATGGAAATGTCGCAGACTCGGACCTCATACTCTCATACCCTGGCCCAGAATGTAAACAAACAGCTGCTGCAGCTCTCTTAATGTATCAGTGTGACAACGAACTGCCATTTATATAAACTGTTGGAGGTACATCTATCATCCATTATCTCCAGTTACACTGCGTCAGTGATACATAACAGGAGACGCAATTTAACCCCATTGGACCTGTCTGGCTAGTAAGCCTTCTTCAGACAGCTAATATTGCGAAATATACGACAGAGCCATTTAGAGCCATGTCAAGCTTGGAAGCATTAAGCGCAATCGACTAGCATTGTTAAGCAATGTCGTATTCATGGGCGTTTATATGGACAGCACTCTTTGATTCCTTGATGTAGCCCTATTAGTGTACAGTATTTGGTGACACGTTATGCTTTTGAGCACGGCTAATGACAGAGGCGTGCGCCCAAATAGAAATATGACGCCGGTTGATGCAATATCAATGCATGCAAAAGAAACGGCATCCATGATAGAGAGTCCACGAGCGTAGTGGGTTTCTGCCAGTTCAGTCCCCTTAGCACTTAGCAAATGATGGTGAAATAGGGAATCAGACATGTTAACGAAACAAGAAATGTACATTTGACACCAAAGACACACACAGAATGACGTCTTAGCGCATCATACATGGTGTAGCATCACGTGGCGGCATAAACCCAAACATAACAACACAATAAGGAATCAGACATGGCATCTAGCAGCAACTACACAAACATAACGACGCCATATAGAATCAGACATGACAACTTAGCTAGCTTTCAACCAGTTATACATAGAAATCGACCCAGAATAAACGTTTGACATCTTGCGAATAAGGCTGCAAATACCAGCACTACGCTAACATCCGCCTGTCGTTCTCATGTAAGCAGGACCAAATTGAATGACGTGACTATGAGGTCGACAATGCAGCCCAATAAATACTCCACTACAAGTCCATTATAATGAGATCGTAATTATTGCACACTTGCAAGTGCAGGATGTCATCAGTCATGATAAGCAGGATCAGAATTCCTGACAAAAGATGTCCTGTGACATTCACAAATCTATGAGTTTACAGTTAAGAAAAGACGTTTGCGTATATCGCCACACTCTGCCGGGAAATCCATATCAAACTTCAACGCTTGCACACTGAAAGTAACCGCCAGTTATAAGGCCTCATTATTGATGAATAAACATCGTATGTAAGATAAAGCAAATTAAACCAGCAACTGGTACGCCTGTTTGCATTAGCGTTCATAGAAACGAATATCTTTTCGGCATCTGCCTCCATCACTGCAAGACTTGTGATTCATCATTGATAACCCATGCGCGCTGTTATTAGACGTGAAGCATTATGACCTAATCCACTAGTCATGTTTTCTCATTTCAGATGAATCGAATGTCAATCTTGCTAACTGGTGACGCGTCAAAATGATTTACGGTGTATCATGATAGCAAACAATCATGACATACACGGAAATGCCAAAGAGGATGAATGACTTGTTAATGGTTAAGCGATACTTACGTCGTGTTTCATTATGGCTACATAAGCATTAGTGAAAACAAGCATAAAAATGTGCTCCAAACATTCACTGTGGAATAATGATTTTTATCTATCAACTGGACGAATTAAATATTCCATTTACAACAGTGGCGTTGTTGTGAGCAGCTGCGTTGCATAATAGCCCTTGCAGCTACTTGATGCTGTTTATATGGCTCCTTACTTTAAAATGATAGTTGACGTCGTCAATTCTCCATTCAATGGTATACTTATTCGTGGCCCTATTGGGCATTTAGCCGATACTTACACGCTGGCTTGGTGTGAAGCTTACACAATCAGGAATGGAGAGTGGACCGTGGTTGGTTAATTTAATGCTGATCATGAAATCCACATTTGGGAAGGTAAACCAGCAACGGTCTACACTCACGCACACACACGCACTCACACACACAACGACACATGCACACACATACACACACACACATATATATATATATATATATATAGATATATATATATAGATATAATATATATATATATTTTTATATATATATATATATATATATATATATATATATATATATATATATATATCTATATATATATATATATATATATATATATATATATATATATATATATATATATATATATATATATATATATATATATATATATATATATATATATATATCATTCATACTCTGAGGTATTTACCATGAATCGTCTCAGTGCTATATAATGACACTGAGCTTATCACCACAAACAAGATTACATTGCGTGGGATTTCCCTATGATTGATCTCGGCCGAGATGACACAAATCGCTGCAAGTAGAGTCTCAGCTTGAATAGGGGCTACCGTTCCATCGATCAACCGTGGCAAGTAAATGGAATTGGCAACTTGGGCAAATGTAATAAAAATTCCCGATTGTCAAAATATCGGGATCAAAGGGCATGATTCGTTTAATGATCTGAAATTCGGTGGTACCGTATATTCCCTAATTAACGCCCCTCCCCTAATTAACGCCCCCCTTCCGTTTTAAAGAAAAGATAAAATCATGACTTACCATAAACTTATTAATTCATCCTTTTATATTCTCAAACTTTCATTATTCTGATTGCCGTACTTGTTCTAATAGACGTATGCGATGTTTAGGGAGATGGAGTTTGCTCCGTACGTGTTGTTTTTTACGCATAAAAGACATGGACATGATGTGACTATTGGTTTTTTTTGGTATATAAGACTTAAACATGAAGTAAATTTTATCGATTTTTGACGCTTTTTGACGCCTCCCCTTTCCAAAATATAACGCCCTCGGGGGCGCTAATAAGGGAATATACGGTATTTGATAACTCCATTTCGATGCCAAGGTGAACAATGATGAAATAGTGTAGTCGGATTAGCGGCCTCACTAACAGGTGATGCAACTTGATTCACTGTTATTTTTACACAGGGAATGAGCTGGTAGTTGAAAACATCATAGGTATGCTAATAGTTTGTACTTAATGCAACTTCAAATAGTTGCAGGTATTAACCTACTCCTTGGCCACAGTATTCATGGCAATGTTACCGGCAATAAGTTTTGGCAACCATCCGCTGACATTCGTCACCACACCATGATTAAGCCATCAGCTTATGTAACCTGTTTTGCTGCGTGCTCGCCCTGTTAACTTTCATCATGTCATCATTATATTGGCAACATTTGAGGGTGTAAGGGCCACATTGTATATATTGATCAGCAGCGTAATGTCTGTTTTATCATGGCGAGCACATTGAACGATCATTTTGTTTCGGTACAGACCTAGGCGCCTGTTGTAATGAAATGCCAGACTGAATCACACAACTGATTGTATTTGGGTTTTTGACATAACATTTTCTGGCTGATACAAGTTGTGAATTCATCAACAACAATTATGCAATGTTGTCCACCTGGTGGGAAATGCAACATTTGTTCCAAAACTGAACGGCTGAAACAGGAATTCAGCTATGATTATGATGTATGTGTGATTCACTTCGTTAAAGACACGTATACCTGTTAGAATTAACTTAAAACGGCTCCTATTTTTTGTCACCGCTGTGGAATTAAAGCTGTCATTCAATAATAACATGAGAATTATGTGTTTTTGACGTGAGGAATCCTCTAAAGACCAGACTCGTTATCGTTTGCATAATATGCAATAATTGGTTGGACAAGAATTGTGGATCACGACCCAGCAGTGGGGCCTACGTTAACCGCAGCTGGGGTCCGGACCGTATTTCAAACCTGTACACTGATTGCATGTCAAACAAGAAATAGAAGCAACGTGCTTACATCAGTTTAAGCTGGCAACAAAACATTTCAAATAATTGGCATTGTTAGCTGATGGCGCAGAGCATTACAGCCGATTTTCTATCTTTCGCCAAATTCGGATTCGTGTTAACAGATTATGAAATATGGGATTTTGATGAATCATCATTTGTAATGTTATCATCCATCCATATCGCAACCAACTGTATTCAGTTCTCATTTCGGAACATGTGCGTTAGGAATAATACCGGTAATGCCGATGTGCTTGATGACCTGTTGCACGATAAGTCTTATCGAGGCAGTCATGTGTTTTATCAGTACACAAATCAACATCGGATAAGCTGAATATTACTCGTAGTGGTCAGAAACCTTCTGTGTTGATCTTTGTAGGTTAGATAACGACTAGCATGTTATTTTGTTGTGCATAATTGAAATTCCGGTTGTATTCTATGTAACTAGCAATAACAACAGCGATCCAAGTAAAGTTCAATGCTTAGCTACAGTGACAGCCTTATGAGCAGGGACAGAACAGTGTAGTTCGAGTTGATGGCCTCAAAATGCGAATCACAAACGTCGATAATGGGGATGGATAACCCGCACTTAATAACCGATGGACCTATGGAAAAATATATATAGCTGATTTATGAATAACCTCGTCAATTAAGTAAAGGAATCACATCGACTTTGTGCAAGTGTCACCATTAATCATTACTCTCTGTGCTAGAAATAATGCTTTTCATTCCGTAACTTTTTAAGCATTTTTTATAAATAATTATCCAAATATTCTGACGCAGCAGTAATTATATGCATGCCCCTTCCTTTATATAACTGCTGCACATATGTGGAGTACTAAGAGCAATATGTATATCCCAATATGCGGAAAGCTTCACACCCAAATACCCCACGAGAGCTTGTTCCTAAAGGCAAACTAAAACCGGACAACACGGATTTACAATAGAGCATGGCAGGACATAGAACGGATGCCATTAGAGATCAAGGGTCTTAAGAATGGGGAGATGAACCGCAGTTACTATTTCGATCAAATACATGGGCACACAAAGGCTAATTCATTTTGCACAGATATTTTTATGGATATCAGCTTTTTAAAACGCGACAAAAAGGGACGTATTGAAATTATACAAACCACTGACAATATGATTGATAGATTCGTAGCGAAACATTTTACAACGCAATTATTTATTGACGTAGTCTCAGATCGCATGGAAGTTTCACTATGTTGAAACTAGCTACAAAGCAACTCTGGCGGAACAATCGGATGGCGTGCCATCCAGAATTACCCGGTGATGCGCTTCTATAATAGAACGGACACAAAACTGCTTGAAACACATGGATGTGGCGCAAGATGTAACGAAAGTCAGTCAGTTCAAAATATATGTGCTGCAGTTGAACTGATGCTTTCTGCTAGTACTGCAAAAGCTCATGTGAAAGCAGTGCCATTGATATGAATTCGCAAGGTTGGCGCTAAATGTCCTTTTCCCTTAGTCCCAGCTGAAGTTAAGCAAATTGTTTGTGAAAGCAATATAAAAGAGAAACAGGTCCCAGAGAAAATTGAGACTTATCAGCGGGAAATTCGTTTGTGGCTAAAATTATTGCACAATTCCTAAAGTCTGCTTGGAGTCATCATGTTCTTCACTGGTTGAAGATGGCGCATTATAGTTTTGTATTACGTAATTATGGTAAAATTTACAACATCCATGAGACCAACCGTTAAACGGTGACCATGAAACGGTAACTGATGTTTCTGAGCGGTTTAACAGGATACTGAGGACGTCTGCTGCTGTATTGATGACATCATGGGGACATGTGTGATGCATTGTTCCTGGTGTGTGCGTTTTGCAGATGGCATTATCCTCTCTCTGCAGTAATAGATTATGGGCAGCGCTCAGTCGTATGATGTAATCGTTTGATCCATTTATGGATGTGACTGTAAAAAATAGCTCTAAACAGTCTATCGATTTTTGTCCCTCAGTTGCTAACTCTTTATTGATGACATATAGCTCATTCCTGACTTGCTTCAATGTAAGTTATCCACGACAATCTCTAAACACTGGTTCCAAAGCATCAAGTATTCCTCATTTATTGCGAATGACATTTGTTCGATCTCGGACGAAATGAAGACGGATGTTGTTCCGATGCGCAGTTTCAAGGGACAACTAAATGGCCCGTTTGTATGGGCTACGACCAACGTGTTTGGGTTTGGGTTAGACAAAGCTGATATTCATGAGACAATATACAAGAATGAAATTTTATGGTGTCATTAAAATCATCTATTTTTGACAAGCATATCTTTATTGAAATTCAACATGCCTTAAGTGTCAATAGTTGTCTCTAGTGCCTAATCACTATAGGTACGGGTTTCATTGATATTGACTGCTTGATTCAGGATATTCTAGGATAGCTCTTAATGTTGGCTGTTATACACTTCACAAAACGATAGTAATATTGGAACATTAAACAACAATAAACACATGCATAGAACAACGAATACGGACCAATATCCTCGATATATCATAGATAGCTGTGCATTTATTCGCCTTTATTTATCATCGGAGTCTGATGGTCCATTCCGGTCATCGGAATGATTGATTTCAAGTTATCTTTCCTATTTCTAAAGACAGAAGATGTATAGTTTCCAACCGTTTGGAAAATCAGTAATAGTCTTAGAACGGGGTTAAGTACTTACGATTTATCATGATCGATCACATCATTGTAACAGCTTCCAGTTCAGTGTCAAAGCTGCCCAAGTCAACTCGATATGTCAGGCTCTTTGGGGCTTGATTCATGTTTTCCTGTGAGTATCGTCAGTCGCTAACTGCCTATGCATAGCGTAATGTGTCGCGACCACTTTTGGGTTTTGCGATTCTAGATATAAAGCCCTCTTTGTCAAGATATAGTTTTACTCACCTTATCAATGTCCATACATTTGTTAACTTCTTTAATTAGTTGGCGTGTTGCTTTTTTTCTTGGTTTGATTGGTATAACTACCATTGTCTTAACTGCTGAAGTGTATTTTAGCTTCGATAGATTGGGCTTGGCTGTTACATTAGTTCAGCATGTTTAAGAACGTATGTGCTCAATCATTGCGGATCACGAATCAATCAACACTTCGACATTGGCACCTGATACAGTATCTGTAGCTCTCCGTTCTCTCCACTTTTGAAGTGGGATATGCTGATTGGAGGATCGGAATTGTTCCATTCCAGAAGCTATAATCGATATTTACATTCAATTTTACCTGCCAGCCAACATCGATAGTCAGGATGCTTCCGAACATATATATGATGGTGGTAGGAATGCTGTCGGGAGTGGATACTTGCCAGAGTCTGTTAACTTAATGACATTTCCTATGCACTTATTTTGAATAGATGATGTAAATTTTTAGAAATAATCAAATACCTCTTATACTTCTTATTTGTTGTGACTTCTTATATATGTGTGATTATATTGAAGCGTTTGCCAGACTCAACAATTGCCAGAATTTGTTCATGGATACAGAGATGGACTGAAATAAACCATAATTCGTAAGCATGCAAGGTGAGTAGAACCAATCTATAATGACATTGCTGGGGCCTTTATCAATATAATCGAGATGAAACCTGTGCGTTTCTTCAATTAATTACCATCGATGATTCGTTTCTGCCAGCATTCGCCTGCATAACAAAATTGCTGCTGCCACACGAAGCCATTAATGATTCAAGTTTCCAATAACAGTGTGCTTGCTATAAACCGCAATCACTTTCCAAGCTACAAGCATGCGAAAATATCATTACATTAACCTAGTTTGAAATTTCATTTGATGACTTAGGCAAAGATGACACGACCAACTGGTAGCATATCTCTGTTAACATAGGCACTGTAATACTATCTAACAAATAAGTCTATCAATGAAATTGGTCATTAGGACAAAAGAAATTCGCGAAAGACCAGATGTTTTTGGTGAAAGTAACGTTATATTCTTCTAATTAGAAACCACGATTTACAATATCGTAATAACAGAAATGAATTGGGGTGAGTGGGTAAGTACAATTTATTTGATTTATCAGTCATATAGTGGCATTTGTAGCACTTCATTTGTTTACTTCGACATTGTCAAATGACGGACAACTGATTGTATTTGCGCCTTCAGTTGATTTCCCTGGCCCGAGACAGGTTTTGTAATCAGTTCGCAGCTTTCCTCCGATCGGTAAATAGAAACTTCTGTCTGAACATTCCCTTGGCATTCGTAACCCAAATCAATTGATGAACCAAAGCCAATCAATTACAATACAGTTGCTCATAATACATTGATAATAGTTGAAGGTATCCTTTCCCAAATTTAGATGAGGAACTCGAATGAAGGCTTTTGTGGTTAGAGCTGTCCCAATATCACAGACAACTGTTATGGATATTGGAAAAAAATTCTGCCGACCTTTCCATCGCCATTTCTGCAAAAGCTATGCCATTGGACATTTGTGAGCATATAATTGCAAACAACTCTGTAACATAAAAAGATGCGCTATGCGCTCAATGGACACGTGTTGTAATCGCGCCACAAAAAAGCCTGTCCTTAACCATTTATATCAATACGATTACAAGACGCCCCACAAAGTTCCGAGTACGAACCATACTTGTCAAGTAACTGGCATGCCATCACTCTTCATCGTTACTGCATCATCGACGCTGGTTCATCCTTTGTCCTATATTGCCCTGGTCAAGAACTAGGGATAATTGGACCATATGCAAAAAACATACACACTAACGTGGGTTGCGCCTGTCTTTGACTCGGTGCATGGAATCATATACAGAGAGGCGCTTAATCGGGTATTGTACTAAATCAGGTACAATAACGACATCAACCGGAGAATTATTCTTTTGATAGATCGAACACAATCTTTGAGGAATATCGAGAGAGATTGCAATCTGTCGTATGTAGTCTAGTCAGTTTTAAGCAGTGAACAATGCTGTATCCCATCCGTCGACGACAGTTACATAACAGCAAGTTAAACTTTACACGTATTTGAAACGAGTTACTCTTACTTATTTGACTCTATGATGTTGAAGAAGCTTACTGAAAACGTTCAAACTTAACATACATCACGTTATCGATGACGAGAAAGATCTTAGCTCATTGTAGCAAGCACCTTTAAAGACAAGACATAACAGTTATGAATGACTTATTTGTGTAAGTGGATTACTAGATCATCACCATCAAGGTAGGGCACTTGATCCACACCCTCACGATATGAGATCCAGTGATGAGTATTTAAGTGGTCATTGTCAGAACACTACAGGGAATCGTAGAGACCAGCTAAAACTACCCCATATTCATTTACTACATGTGGCAGATATATCGCTACCCCGCTAGGACATAATGTGGCCGGAGTGGATTTGCATGGATGCAGCAGATTTCAATAACTGTTACGGTTCTCATATAATCGGCCCGCTATGGGTGTTATGTTTATGAGGGGAATAAAGAGTCAACGACATACTGTGTCAGTTCATATATGACATCTGTTGAGAGTAATATCATTTGCTTTATTGTGTTGTATCATATTGAGCTGGTTTCTTTCCCTGAAAATGCATCTTCCTCCACATTACATTGACATACCTATATCATACATCATATCATATATTTGCATGTAATTCCAATACACAGAAATCGCCCAAATATAGCTGTTACCACGTAGTATACCTAGGATTAAGAAATATACCGAAATATACCTGTAATGTTAACCTTGATGTAATAGATTACTTTCAATATGAAGTCAGGGTTGATGCAATAGAATCAAACAAGTGTACATACGAAGCCATGGCAGAGTGTGATTTGTCACAGTTTACTGGTTGACATTAAGGTACACTGACTGATCACACAATAAATCTGGTTTGACGAGCAAATAACTTAATGTCGTTGTATTTGAGGGGATTTATATAACCTGTGGTCTAACCAAGCGTACATGTTATGGGCGATTAGGATCCCCAGAAGTTAAGTGATTTTAAACATGGCATCTGGGTCGTACATATTTACCAGAAGTTAATGGATTATGCTGCAGTCAGACTTTATATTACAGACAGCTGCCCGAAGCTCAGTTGAGCTTAAAGGATTATTTATACTTCACATTCTTTCACAGTAACAAGACTGCAATAGAAGCCCTCGACGTGCATCTATTCAACCATGACATTACTTAGGGTATTTAGCATGTGAACTGCGATGTGACAGTGATTGAATGAAGACAGCACTAGCATATGAAATACAAGTATGATGTTGTTTCTTTAAAACGTGCAATTCAGACGTCTCACATAGAATTATCTATGTCGATAACTTTAGTCGATTCAACACTACGTTACCCCCATTGTAAAGGGGACTTAAGAAAACCACATCATATTCGTGTAACGCTGTGTCACCGACTATTCACGGTGTGCAAAGGCAGTAATCAGTGATTCAAACAGCGGTCGATTGGTAGGGATTCGTCATCATGATATATCATCAAATTGGCCTACTGGACGAGTGGAGCTTAGATGTGAGGTTAAAACTGCACGATTCGCAGTTATCGGGTCTCGTTTTAAATTTAGAGACCCTAGCCTGGTGGTGACCATATTGAAAAAGGCTGGGAAATGGGAAAAAAGGTTTTTTTTGTGTGTCCCGTAGCTAATTATACTAAAACACATACCGGTTAGCGATTAAAGTGTCAATTAAGCTGGGTGGGATGGGGACGTAAGGTGTCCAATATGTTAATAATTATACTCCCTGCAACGCATCCTGCATTTATCTGTTTGAGATATTGCTAATGTGGATTGTCATTGATAATAATCATTAACATATACTTACTTGCACAACACCAGAGGAAGTATATTGCAATAGGTAGATAGTGGCAATGTGTATTTTACAGAATCTAAACAAAATATGTTAAGAATACTTTACACCATGATCACTCTATCTTAGGTTGGTTGGATATCGGATTCCTACATATTATAGCAATAAGACATCCCTTAAACGAACAAAGTGTTTGGTTTATTATGCTGGAAGTTTGTGGTCAATAAGACATCTGGTCTATGCCATCATGCGGCGTTTAATCATGTCTTGAGTAAATGCAGCAGAAAACATATTTAATATACTGTCATAGTGGACAAGGACAATGAAACACATTGTGAAGCCGCTAGGTACGTTTGATGATTGAAATTCGTTATTCGATTAGTTTTAACAAGTATGGTTTTAAATTGTTACTTATGAGTGTTACTTCAGTTAGTGTCTACCAGCCATACTATCTTTTTGTAGCTTAGGGTTTAAAACAGAAAAGGGTATACATAACGTCATATTTGTATTGTTGGTAATCTGGATTACTGTGACTCATAATCACGATCTCAATCTACATCGGTTTATTCCTGTTTTTCAAGACTCCAACGCGGGTAACGCTTCAACAATAATAAGGTCGAGGCTATGAATAGACCACATTAATACTGACAAAATGCGTAATGATAGAATGCCCTGCTTGGCTGCACCAAAGCAAGCTTTAATTGAAATATGAGCCAAATCTATGGCTTCAATGAAGGTTAACTTTTCCTTCATCTTGACCGATTATTTGAATAGCACAATGTATTTCCCTGCTCGAAGCAATATTTATCTATTTCAAGAAGCACGAGGCATTTATAGGCGTATAAGTCACCTGTCTGTATAATCACTCGGTGTGCACCTTAACAAATCAGTTACCATGTCATTATAGTCTCCTCTGCGGCAATCAACCAGGTAGGCCCTTCTCGCTGATATAATGTATATTAACGGACTAATGTTATAGATGAAGTTATTCAAGTTGCTAAGACTCTCGTTCATTAGTTCACTTGACAAATGGTCACATAGATAAGCTGACACAACGGATTGGTAATATACAAAGCAGCTTAATGTTGCATAGTATGCTACAAACAATACAAAAATGTGTTATATAGATGTACATCTCCTGCGGAAAGGGGTGAAATAGTGTAATTGTGAGGCACGTATGCTTTTATACCATGTGCGTTGGGTTATTCTCGCGGTTACAGCTGCGGTGACAAATTGCCAGATGTCAACTAAGGCAGCGCGCTGGTTATATTGCCATGGTGTATACACGTTAACGACACTTGGGGTTTTATCATACATGATGCTTAAGTTAACTGCTTTTACTCTTTTGTTGTAATGGAAGTGGATCAGTAATTCCATGATGGATAGAGTAGTTGTGGTTATTCAAGCTGGCCATTGGTGTCATCTTAGAAATTCAATATGGTGTGCAATTGGATTAAATGGGAAGTAAACTGCTGTTTAAATCTCATAGGTGTTTTATATTGGCCAAATAGAATGATTTTCGATGTTTCTCTAATCGGCCGGAGGTAACTAATAGAACCGATCGACGAACCAAGTGTTCATCCAATTTTAACAGTCGGCATGGTCACAAATCGGTTAGGAAATGCACATGTCAAAGGTAGATTAATGAAGACTGTCTAGTCACTGTTGCTTGCTTCAGGGAAATTCGATGATAAAATATCAACCATTTTTTTCTTGGGGCGGTCCGCACCTTGAGCATGTCAAGGTATGAAGTCTAAGCGGAGACACATGTTAGTTATGAGCTGCGGTCTAGACATCGGCTTATATGCTCTATAAAGCCGGCACATAAGTGATTGCTATTGCACCGTTACACATTCTACATCCAACATTACGAATTTATGTCTCATCGTGTGCAGAGATTTTGACTTTAGGTCTTTTCTCGCTTCATCTTTGTTATTTATAGAATATCTAAAAGCATCGAAGGTCATTCCAAAATAAGCTGTGTGTTCTTCATCATTTCGTGTTAAGCCGCCGCCAACCTCACTCGTCTGTCGTAAATAGCTCCATTAGCGGTTATTTGATTTGACTGGATTGAACATTCATAAAAGCGAACATTGTACTTCTTTTGTTACGTCACGTCTTCCCTGTGACAACCGCTATTGGTCGGATTTCAGCTAATTCCTCTGTATCTGTCTGAGAATCCTGCGTAATTACCACTGCTTAAGGCTTTCCGTGTTGTAGCTAACCATGAACCCTGATAATTCACTAGGCATGTTATCTCGACACAGATCAATCGCAAGCTGATTATCTCAATACAGTCGAGGAATACAATTATCTAGTTTCAGTGGGATATTCACAATACGTTGCGATAGTGGTTTGTAACACGAAAACGCCAGTTTTTGCAAGGTCAAAGCTATTGCCCTAGTTAATATTATTATTACAAATGGAAAGCGTTGTTGTTGACATTTCATTTGTTCACAGATTATGTGTGACGTCACCATACATAAAACCTCCTAGCCTGCATATATCTGGGTATCTTAACGAAAAATGTACAATTGTGAAGCAAAGGTGTTTGCGGTATCAGTTGTTGACCGTGATATCCTTTGTTGATAGCATGACATCAGTGTAATACATATCCAACACTTTTAATGACACAGCGTAGGAGACTACCATTCTTTCTTCTCTATATAGCTTAGGCCAAATAAAGAGGGATCGATTAGATTCAATGAATGCGGTTACTATGTAGTAAGGCCTTAGAAATCATTTCCTGACAAAGACCAAATCCTGGGGAGCTCATTTACACGTCGTTCTTACGTCGTCGCTGTCCGCTCACAAAACGTAGCCTTTCATTTGACATTACCTTGAAACAAAGCTGGCGAGTCGCTTCGCCTTCAGTATCTTTTAGCTACGGAGAACATTCTCAGCCAAAACCAGCATCAAATCACTGAATGATACTTACTATTACAGTCAGTAGAGGATGATATTCATCGGTAAGTAAGACGGCACATTGACCAACCCAGTCAGCAGAACTGATGAGATCTTCAAGCGATCAAGTCATTACGGCAGCCGACATCGTCACTGGAGTAATACTTAATGCTGCGACATTAAATGCACACCAATATCATCCATCACGAGAAATATATCCAACAATAACCAGGCAGCCTTTTTAACCAATTCTCCCAATTATCATAACATAACTATAACACACGCTTCTCATCTTCCCCTCTGACAATACGCGCCGTATCATTATCTTGTTCCCCTAATCTCTAAATCCCGGGGACAAAACATCGCCCACTTTGCAGACTCGGAATCACAGCATGTAACCATGTAACCGCTACAGCTCTCGGTGTAATCGGTGACGCATCAGAATTTGACGTCATGGTCTCCCGTTGGTGTGAACTTTAGTACACCAATAGCTCAATTAAAACTGTGCCACTTTCATGTATGACCTTACAAGAGACGTCATTTAAGTATATTAGTCCCGTCCGGCCAAGAAAGCCTGCTTCTGAGTCGTCTGCATTAAAGTGTAAATGACAGGGCCATTTACAGCTATACCATGCTTCAGAGCGCTAAGTACCTTTGGCAGTTTAAGAACTAGCACTTTTAAGTAGAAACCTAAAAGTACTGCTTATATGCAAGCAAACGCCACAACTACAATGACCTTTAAATGTCAATGTTTATTTACGCGAATCACTTAGCATTCCATAAAACGCGAGCAACAGATGAAGAAATGATTTTTCTCATCAGAAGCAGTGTACGTTGAAGGCGCCCATCCCATAAGGATACAGTATATGTTGATACATATTGCTCTTGAGCACTACAAATTATTGATGTCTGGGTTTAAAAAGAAACATAGCGTTGGTTGATGCAATGTCAAAGCGTGTTGTAGAGGAGCATATATCGTGGAAGGAGAACATATACCATAGCTCCCCCACCCCCACTTTTTTTTAATCCACCTGGCCCTCACACCTCACAGCCAGACAGAGGCGCGTTTGTTTCTGGGGATTTCGTTTGAAAAAAAACAATTGTTAGCACGAATACGGCACGATTAAGAACATAATTGAGCTAAAGAAGCAGTATATTGTTGTTGTTTTGGCTTAAAACACTAGAGAACATAGAAAGAATAATAGTGTAGCATAAGTTGAATTAGATATCAAAAACATTAATCATTTGACTTTAATTCCATCCCAGCCATAACAGTCCAGAACAATGTTGAAATAACGTAGACGTATCAGGGAATGGAGAAGGTTGGATACAAACCATATTGAAAATACGTAAAACATCGAAGTTATCGTACCTTCCCATATGTCAAACCACGTGACGCACACAGGCACTACCAATGAGTTATTGACAATGCGCAAACTTAAAGTCCCCCATAAATTGATACTGGAAGTAGTAACAAAAATGAGTGATTAAGATGAAGTAATAAAATGCAGGCGTTACTAGCTGTAGGTTACCACTGCCTGCATTGACATCATTTGCCAGAGACCAGGTATTAAGTAGTTCCCTGTTGCCACGCATTCAAACAGCCTATGGTATATGAGAGGCCACTAAACATTACCATTCTTACCAAGCCTTTCGTTAGTTTTTTCTGCAGATATTCCATGCATTGGTTTCAACCAAGAACTGAGATGATCATGTGTTTAGCGACATCTCACATATAATTAGAGAGGGCGCTTATTTCCACAACAGTAGGATAACATCAAAGCCATAAACATTGATACCATTTGAAGCTAGTTATTTTTTTGATACATCCAATATTCAAAAATAGCAAAACCACAAATTGTTTATTTTGTTTTTGATATCAAATGATGTGATTCTGAAATACTTGTTAAACTTTTATCGGGAAACACACATGGAAAATCCGCTATGTCTTGGTATATTTATGAAAACACTGTTTGCTATAGGCTTTGCTATAAGTAGTCGCCAGCATTGTCGCATAATATAAAACGAGGCACCAAATATACGAATAGATACGCGATTCGTAAACACTTTATATGAAAATCAAATGCGCATTCAATACACGAGAGTAATAAAGCCGAGAAGATTTACCACTGAATATCACATACCGAATTGAGTCATGGACCGTTCTATGCAAATAACATCTGTGGTTTAAGGATTGATGATTTATACACTCAGTGGCTGACCATCGTCCGAAGTGAATTCATTGCTTCCTTCTAGAGGCACTTATATTGTCCCAAAAAGTCTCGTAGTAACACACAAGAGTTTATAGCTACGCTAAGAGGGTTCACTTCGAGTGGCTCTGTGGTCATCGCTTCCCTAATTATAAAACACTGCAATCATTAAGTGGCGCTACCGTGAGATAAAAAAAAAGCACATGATGTCACTGTGATTGATAGAGAGGGAAAATGTCGTTTCGCAGAGCTTTTCCGCTGCCAATACACGTCGCACGCAGGCTTAAAAAAATATAGAAAAAAACTAAGTCTACTGCAATATGAAATAAATAGATTCAATAAGCTGGGTTTGAATTATGAAATTACATGAAATACACAGTGAAATCAAGAGAAGCGCGTGGGATTGTTGATCCGACGTCTCGGGGTCGGCGTCTGTTTCAGACATGAAGTCATCTAATTGGTCGAGGCTTCCACGGTTCCGAATCAATCAGATGATTTCCCGCGGTTATATGGGACGCTATGACAAAGCTACACACGGCGGCTCACAGGTGGCGTCTTCACACTGAGGATTGAGTGACTCCTTCTTAGAAAAGCTATAAACTCTTTGCTAACACTGGTTTGCTATCTGAAAAGTGGAATCAGAATGCTATAAATGGCCTTTTTGTTTGTACGAAAATCTTGGCTGACAACTAATGGATAAATAGCGATAACATTATTTATTCATGAAACAATCCATGGATGTTTTTATCGAACCACAAATAATGACCTACACTTTTAAGCTACTTTGCCTCACCTTTCTGAGATTGTAGAATGTAATAAGGAACTTGGCTCCTCATTTCTTTGAAAATACTCGAAACGTTCATCAACTGTCAATTTGAAGGCATTATTATTGGAGGCAAAATATGTTTCAATCGTCCAAGCCATCACTCCTTTCTAAGGGATTCCTGACATGGTGAGACTTTGTTTGAGCGTGTACATTTGCCACGGCACACAGGTGACGATTATTGGTCTCCTAATTTGAGATTGCTTAAAAGAACTTCCAGGTTGGTTGAAATTGTACAAGACGAGACATCAACAGAATAGTAGCATAGTTAATCCGAACTTCGGTAATGTGTTAAAAGACTTTCTTCCTTTCATTTCGCTCCAGATAGATATCCACGTGACTCGTATGCTTAGTCATTCACGAAGGAATGTCACTGCGTCGGAGTTTAATTTATCCTTTCCAATATGCATCTAATTGCTCAATACGTAATAGATTAATGAAGACTGTCTAGTCACTGTTGCTTGCTTCAGGGAAATTCGATGATAAAATATCAACCATTTTTTTCTTGGGGCGGTCCGCACCTTGAGCATGTCAAGGTATGAAGTCTAAGCGGAGACACATGTTAGTTATGAGCTGCGGTCTAGACATCGGCTTATATGCTCTATAAAGCCGGCACATAAGTGATTGCTATTGCACCGTTACACATTCTACATCCAACATTACGAATTTATGTCTCATCGTGTGCATAGATTTTGACTTTAGGTCTTTTCTCGCTTCATCTTTGTTATTTATAGAATATCTAAAAGCATCGAAGGTCATTCCAAAATAAGCTGTGTGTTCTTCATCATTTCGTGTTAAGCCGCCGCCAACCTCACTCGTCTGTCGTAAATAGCTCCATTAGCGGTTATTTGATTTGACTGGATTGAACATTCATAAAAGCGAACATTGTACTTCTTTTGTTACGTCACGTCTTCCCTGTGACAACCGCTATTGGTCGGATTTCAGCTAATTCCTCTGTATCTGTCTGAGAATCCTGCGTAATTACCACTGCTTAAGGCTTTCCGTGTTGTAGCTAACCATGAACCCTGATAATTCACTAGGCATGTTATCTCGACACAGATCAATCGCAAGCTGATTATCTCAATACAGTCGAGGAATACAATTATCTAGTTTCAGTGGGATATTCACAATACGTTGCGATAGTGGTTTGTAACACGAAAACGCCAGTTTTTGCAAGGTCAAAGCTATTGCCCTAGTTAATATTATTATTACAAATGGAAAGCGTTGTTGTTGACATTTCATTTGTTCACAGATTATGTGTGACGTCACCATACATAAAACCTCCTAGCCTGCATATATCTGGGTATCTTAACGAAAAATGTACAATTGTGAAGCAAAGGTGTTTGCGGTATCAGTTGTTGACCGTGATATCCTTTGTTGATAGCATGACATCAGTGTAATACATATCCAACACTTTTAATGACACAGCGTAGGAGACTACCATTCTTTCTTCTCTATATAGCTTAGGCCAAATAAAGAGGGATCGATTAGATTCAATGAATGCGGTTACTATGTAGTAAGGCCTTAGAAATCATTTCCTGACAAAGACCAAATCCTGGGGAGCTCATTTACACGTCGTTCTTACGTCGTCGCTGTCCGCTCACAAAACGTAGCCTTTCATTTGACATTACCTTGAAACAAAGCTGGCGAGTCGCTTCGCCTTCAGTATCTTTTAGCTACGGAGAACATTCTCAGCCAAAACCAGCATCAAATCACTGAATGATACTTACTATTACAGTCAGTAGAGGATGATATTCATCGGTAAGTAAGACGGCACATTGACCAACCCAGTCAGCAGAACTGATGAGATCTTCAAGCGATCAAGTCATTACGGCAGCCGACATCGTCACTGGAGTAATACTTAATGCTGCGACATTAAATGCACACCAATATCATCCATCACGAGAAATATATCCAACAATAACCAGGCAGCCTTTTTAACCAATTCTCCCAATTATCATAACATAACTATAACTATAACACACGCTTCTCATCTTCCCCTCTGACAATACGCGCCGTATCATTATCTTGTTCCCCTAATCTCTAAATCCCGGGGACAAAACATCGCCCACTTTGCAGACTCGGAATCACAGCATGTAACCATGTAACCGCTACAGCTCTCGGTGTAATCGGTGACGCATCAGAATTTGACGTCATGGTCTCCCGTTGGTGTGAACTTTAGTACACCAATAGCTCAATTAAAACTGTGCCACTTTCATGTATGACCTTACAAGAGACGTCATTTAAGTATATTAGTCCCGTCCGGCCAAGAAAGCCTGCTTCTGAGTCGTCTGCATTAAAGTGTAAATGACAGGGCCATTTACAGCTATACCATGCTTCAGAGCGCTAAGTACCTTTGGCAGTTTAAGAACTAGCACTTTTAAGTAGAAACCTAAAAGTACTGCTTATATGCAAGCAAACGCCACAACTACAATGACCTTTAAATGTCAATGTTTATTTACGCGAATCACTTAGCATTCCATAAAACGCGAGCAACAGATGAAGAAATGATTTTTCTCATCAGAAGCAGTGTACGTTGAAGGCGCCCATAAGGATACAGTATATGTTGATACATATTGCTCTTGAGCACTACAAATTATTGATGTCTGGGTTTAAAAAGAAACATAGCGTTGGTTGATGCAATGTCAAAGCGTGTTGTAGAGGAGCATATATCGTGGAAGGAGAACATATACCATAGCTCCCCCACCCCCACTTTTTTTTAATCCACCTGGCCCTCACACCTCACAGCCAGACAGAGGCGCGTTTGTTTCTGGGGATTTCGTTTGAAAAAAACAATTGTTAGCACGAATACGGCACGATTAAGAACATAATTGAGCTAAAGAAGCAGTATATTGTTGTTGTTTTGGCTTAAAACACTAGAGAACATAGAAAGAATAATAGTGTAGCATAAGTTGAATTAGATATCAAAAACATTAATCATTTGACTTTAATTCCATCCCAGCCATAACAGTCCAGAACAATGTTGAAATAACGTAGACGTATCAGGGAATGGAGAAGGTTGGATACAAACCATATTGAAAATACGTAAACATCGAAGTTATCGTACCTTCCCATATGTCAAACCACGTGACGCACACAGGCACTACCAATGAGTTATTGACAATGCGCAAACTTAAAGTCCCCCATAAATTGATACTGGAAGTAGTAACAAAAATGAGTGATTAAGATGAAGTAATAAAATGCAGGCGTTACTAGCTGTAGGTTACCACTGCCTGCATTGACATCATTTGCCAGAGACCAGGTATTAAGTAGTTCCCTGTTGCCACGCATTCAAACAGCCTATGGTATATGAGAGGCCACTAAACATTACCATTCTTACCAAGCCTTTCGTTAGTTTTTTCTGCAGATATTCCATGCATTGGTTTCAACCAAGAACTGAGATGATCATGTGTTTAGCGACATCTCACATATAATTAAGAGGGCGCTTATTTCCACAACAGTAGGATAACATCAAAGCCATAAACATTGATACCATTTGAAGCTAGTTATTTTTTGATACATCCAATATTCAAAAATAGCAAAACCACAAATTGTTTATTTTGTTTTTGATATCAAATGATGTGATTCTGAAATACTTGTTAAACTTTTATCGGGAAACACACATGGAAAATCCGCTATGTCTTGGTATATTTATGAAAACACTGTTTGCTATAGGCTTTGCTATAAGTAGTCGCCAGCATTGTCGCATAATATAAAACGAGGCACCAAATATACGAATAGATACGCGATTCGTAAACACTTTATATGAAAATCAAATGCGCATTCAATACACGAGAGTAATAAAGCCGAGAAGATTTACCACTGAATATCACATACCGAATTGAGTCATGGACCGTTCTATGCAAATAACATCTGTGGTTTAAGGATTGATGATTTATACACTCAGTGGCTGACCATCGTCCGAAGTGAATTCATTGCTTCCTTCTAGAGGCACTTATATTGTCCCAAAAAGTCTCGTAGTAACACACAAGAGTTTATAGCTACGCTAAGAGGGTTCACTTCGAGTGGCTCTGTGGTCATCGCTTCCCTAATTATAAAACACTGCAATCATTAAGTGGCGCTACCGTGAGATAAACAAAAGCACATGATGTCACTGTGATTGATAGAGAGGGAAAATGTCGTTTCGCAGAGCTTTTCCGCTGCCAATACACGTCGCACGCAGGCTTAAAAATATAGAAAAAAACTAAGTCTACTGCAATATGAAATAAATAGATTCAATAAGCTGGGTTTGAATTATGAAATTACATGAAATACACAGTGAAATCAAGAGAAGCGCGTGGGATTGTTGATCCGACGTCTCGGGGTCGGCGTCTGTTTCAGACATGAAGTCATCTAATTGGTCGAGGCTTCCACGGTTCCGAATCAATCAGATGATTTCCCGCGGTTATATGGGACGCTATGACAAAGCTACACACGGCGGCTCACAGGTGGCGTCTTCACACTGAGGATTGAGTGACTCCTTCTTAGAAAAGCTATAAACTCTTTGCTAACACTGGTTTGCTATCTGAAAAGTGGAATCAGAATGCTATAAATGGCCTTTTTGTTTGTACGAAAATCTTGGCTGACAACTAATGGATAAATAGCGATAACATTATTTATTCATGAAACAATCCATGGATGTTTTTATCGAACAACAAATAATGACCTACACTTTTAAGCTACTTTGCCTCACCTTTCTGAGATTGTAGAATGTAATAAGGAACTTGGCTCCTCATTTCTTTGAAAATACTCGAAACGTTCATCAACTGTCAATTTGAAGGCATTATTATTGGAGGCAAAATATGTTTCAATCGTCCAAGCCATCACTCCTTTCTAAGGGATTCCTGACATGGTGAGACTTTGTTTGAGCGTGTACATTTGCCACGGCACACAGGTGACGATTATTGGTCTCCTAATTTGAGATTGCTTAAAAGAACTTCCAGGTTGGTTGAAATTGTACAAGACGAGACATCAACAATAGTAGCATAGTTAATCCGAACTTCGGTAATGTGTTAAAAGACTTTCTTCCTTTCATTTCGCTCCAGATAGATATCCACGTGACTCGTATGCTTAGTCATTCACGAAGGAATGTCACTGCGTCGGAGTTTAATTTATCCTTTCCAATATGCATCTAATTGCTCAATACGTAATAGATTAATGAAGACTGTCTAGTCACTGTTGCTTGCTTCAGGGAAATTCGATGATAAAATATCAACCATTTTTTTCTTGGGGCGGTCCGCACCTTGAGCATGTCAAGGTATGAAGTCTAAGCGGAGACACATGTTAGTTATGAGCTGCGGTCTAGACATCGGCTTATATGCTCTATAAAGCCGGCACATAAGTGATTGCTATTGCACCGTTACACATTCTACATCCAACATTACGAATTTATGTCTCATCGTGTGCATAGATTTTGACTTTAGGTCTTTTCTCGCTTCATCTTTGTTATTTATAGAATATCTAAAAGCATCGAAGGTCATTCCAAAATAAGCTGTGTGTTCTTTATCATTTCGTGTTAAGCCGCCGCCAACCTCACTCGTCTGTCGTAAATAGCTCCATTAGCGGTTATTCGATTTGACTGGAGAGAATATTCATAAAAGCGAACATTGTACTTCTTTTGTTACGTCACGTCTTCCCTGTGACAACCACTATTGGTCGGATTTCAGCTAATTCCTCTGTATCTGTCTGAGAATCCTGCGTCATTACCACCTTAAGGCTTTCCGTGTTTAGCTACCCTTGATGATAATTCACTAGGCATGTTATCTCGACACAGATCAATCGCAAGCTGATTATCTCAATACAGTCGAGGAATACAATTATCTAGTTTCAGTGGGAGATTCACAATACGTTGCGATAGTGGTTTGTAACACGAAAACGCCTTTTTGCAAGGTCAAAGCTATTGCCCTAGTTAATATTATTCACAAATGGAAAGGGTTGTCGTTGACATTTCATTTGTTCAAAGATTATGTGTGACGTCACCGATTCATAAAACCCCTAGCCTGCAAATATCTGGGTATCTAAACGAAAAATGTACAATTGTGAAGTAAGGGTGTTTGCGGTATCAGTTGTTGACCGTGATATCCTTTGTTGATAGCATGACATCAGTGTAATACATATCCAACACTTCTAATGACACAGCGTAAGAGACTACCATTCTTTCTTCTCTATATAGCCTAGGCCAAATAAAGAGTGATCGATTAGATTCAATGAATGCGGGTACACTATGTAGTAGGCATTAGAAATCATTTCCTGACAAGGACCAAATTGTAGGGAGCTCATTTACACGTCGGTCTTACGTCGTCGCTGTCCGCACACAAAACGTAGCCTTTCATTTGACATACCTTGAAACAAAGCTGGCGAGTCGCTTCGCCTTCAGTATCTTTTAGCCACGGAGAACATTCTCAGCCAAAACGTGCATCAAATCACTGAATGATACTTACTATTACAGTCAGTAGAGGATGATATTCATCGGGGTAAACGGCAATTGACCAACGCAGTCAGCAGAACTGATGAGTTCTTCAAGCGATCAAGTCAGCCGACATTGTCGCTGGGTGATACTAAATGGTGTGACATTAAATGTACACACCAATATCATCCATCACGAGAAATATATCCAACATTGACCAGGTAGCCTTTCCGAACCAACTCTCTTAATTATTATTAAATAACTATAACACACGCTTCTCATCTCCCCACTCTGGCAATACGTGGCGTATCATTATCTTGGTCCTCTAATCTCTAAATCCTTGAGACAAAACATTGCCCACTTGGCAGACTCGGAATCACAGCAAGTAACCATGTAGCCGCTACAGCTCTCTGTGTAATCGGTGACGCATCAGACACAGCACTCTCGCTGATGTGAACTTTAGTACACCAATAGCTCAATTAAAACTGTGCCACTTTCATGTATGACCTTACAAGAGACGTCATTTAAGTATATTAGTCCCGTCCGGCCAAGAAAGCCTGCTTCTGAGCCGTCTGTATTACAGTGTAAATAACAGGGCAATTTACAGCTATACCATGCTTCAGAGCGCTAAGTACCTTTGGCAGTTTAAGAACTAGCACTTTTAAGTAGAAACCTTAAAGTACTGCTATATGCAAGCTAACGCCACAGTTACAATGACCTTTAAATGTCAATTTTTATTCACGCTAATCACTTACCATTGCATAAAACGCGAGCAACAGATGAAGAAATGATTGACCTCATCAGAAGTAGTAGTGTATGGTGAAGGCGTCCATACAAGACCCATAAGGATACAGTATATGTTGATACATATTTCTCTTGAGCACTACAAATTACTGATGTCTGGGTTTAAAAAGAAACATGGCGTTGATTGATGCAATGTCAAAAGCGTGTTGTAGAGGAGCATCTATCGTAGAAGGAGAAAAACACCATAGCTCCCCCCCACCTTTTTTTGAGTAAACCTGGCCCTCTCACCTCACAGCCAGACAGAGGGATTTCTTTTGAAAAAACCCCAATTGTTAGCACGAATACGGCACGATGAAAAACACAATTAAGCTAAAGAAGCAGTATATTGTTATTTTTTGGCACGAATCCACATAAAACACTAGAGAACTTAGCAAGAATAATTATGTAGCACAAGTTGAATTTGAAAGCAAAAACTTTAATCAATTGATTCTAATTCCATCCCAGCCATAACAGTCCAGAGCAATGATAAAATAAGGTAGACGTATCAGGAAATTGAGAAGGTTGGATACAGACCATATTGAAAAGACGTTAACATCGAAGTCTTCGTCCCTTCCTATATGCATTGGCTCGCAAGCTATCTAACACTCATCAAACTGCGACTATTTCCTATTGTGTTTTGCGTATATGAACTGAGATATGTTCCAGATTCAGGTGAGTTTGTTCATTAAACGCCAACATAAAGGTAGCCAAATAGTTTTTGCTACTGTTTATGTAATTAGGATGTTGAATACCAGATGTCAAACCACGTGACGCACACATGCACTACCAATGGGTTATTGACAATGCGCAAAGTACCCCATAAATTCATACTGATGTAGTAACAAAAATGAGTGATTAAGATGAAGTAATAAAATGCCAACGAGTTGTAGCTTGCCACTGCCTGCATTGTCATCATTCGTCTGAGACTAAACACTCGGTATTAAGTAGTTCCCTGTTGCCAGCAATTCAAACAGCCTATGGTA
This sequence comes from Urechis unicinctus, assembly GCA_034190875.2. Lineage (NCBI taxonomy): Eukaryota > Metazoa > Annelida > Polychaeta > Xenopneusta > Urechidae > Urechis > Urechis unicinctus. The sequence goes on from CM067354.1 coordinate 76,996,888, forward strand.
TATGAGAGGCCACTAAACATTACCATTCTTACCAAGTCTTTCGTTAGTTTTTTCTGCAGATATTCCATGCATTGGTTTTAACCAAGAACTGAGATAACCATGTGTTTAGCGATCTAATGATCTTACGACATCTCAACATATAATTAAGAGGACGCTTATATCCACAACAGTAGGATGACATCAAAGCCATTCAACATTGACACCATTTGAAGCTAGTTATTGATATTTTACATACATCAAATATTCAAAAATAACAAATCCACAAATATTTATTTGGTTTTAATATTAAAGGGTGTGATGCTGAGATACTTGTCAAACATTCATCGGCAAACATATACGGAAAATCCGCTATGTCTAGGTATATTTATGAATAAAAGGTTTGCTACAAGTTTTGCTATCAGAAGTCGCCATCATCGTCACATCATATAAAACGAGGCACCAAATATACGAATAGATACGCGATTCGTAAACACTTTATATCGAAATCTTCTTCAAATGCGCATTCAATACACGAGAGTATTAAAACTGCGAAGATTTACCACTGAATATAATATCACATACGAATTGAGTCATGGACCGTTCTATGCAAATTACATCTGTGGTTTAAGGATTGATGATTTATACACTCAGTGTGAACTCATTGCTTCCTTCTAGAGGCACGTATATTGTCCCAAAAAGTCCCGTAGTAACACAAAAAATTTCATAGCTACAATAAGAGGGTTCACTTCGCGATCGCTTCCCTAATTATAAAACACTGTCATCATTAAGTGGCGCCGACGTGAGATAAACAAAAGCATATGGGAATACTGGGCTGACGTCACTGCGATTGATAGGAAAAATTTCGTTTTGCAGAGCTTGTCCGCTGCCAAAACACGTCGCACACTGGCTTAAAAATGCAGAACATAACTAGGTCTACTGCAGTATGAAATAAATAGATTCATTAAGCTGTGTGTTGATTATGAAATTACATGAAATACACAGTGAAATCAAGAAAAGCGAGTGGGGTTGCTGGTCCGACGTTTCGGGGTCGCGTCTGTTTCAGACATGAAGTCATCTAATTGGTGCAAGGCTTCCACGGCTTCGAATCAATCAGATAATTCCATGCGGTTTTATGGGACGCTACGATAAAGCTACACACGGCGGCTCACAGGTGGCGTCTTCACATTTTTCTCGGGCTGAGGATTGCGTGAATCTTCTTAGCGTAGCTACCACTGGTTTGCTATATGAAAAGTGGAATCCGAATGCTGTAAGTGGCTTTTTGTTTGTAAGCAAATCTTGGCTGACAACTAATGGATTAATAGCAATAACATTATATATTCATGAAACATCCAAGTGTGCGTTTATCGAACCAAAAATAATGACCTACACTTTTAAACTACTTTGCATCACCTTTCTGAGATAGTAGAATGTAATAAGGAACTTGGCTCCTCATATTTTGGAAATACTCGAAACTTCCATCAACTGTCAATTTGAAGGCATTATTATTAAAGGCAAAATATGCTTCAATCGTCCAAGCCATCACTCCTTTCTAAGGGATTCCTGACATGGTGAGACTTTGTTTGAACGTGTACATTTTGCCTTGGCATACAGGTGACCATTACTAGTCTCCTAATTTGAGATGGCTAAAACGAGCTTCCAGGTTGGTTTAAAGTGTACAAGATGAGACATCAACAGAATATCAGCATGGTTAATCCAAACTTTGGTAATGTGTTTAAAGACTTTCGTCCTTTCATTTCGCTCCAGATAGATTTCCACGTGACCCGTATGCTTGGTCATTATGAAGGAGTTATCTTTCCAATATGCATCTAATTGCTCAATACGTAACACACCTTCTCAATTCTTGCTAGTCTCGATAAGGCAAACGAAATACACGGATGCTGCATTTCAAACAGTACTTGCCAACCGTTTAACCTGACTATTCGCGAGGCGTGAACCAAGTGCAACTAAGCCTATACACAAAGCCAACTTGAAATAACTGGGTTGGGGACCTAAATTCCGCTTCATTGCTATCTTAGGATATCAGAAGAGACATACTTTGTGAATATTAATATCAGCCTACTCAACGGCAGAATGAATAATTAAATGTACAGGCTATTGGTCACGAGTGTCTAGGCATTTCTAAGAGTTTGTCCTATATCGTGCTGTAAAACAGTTCTCGACCAGGATATATCCATTAAATGTCACAGATGAATATAGGTACTGCTTTCACTAATCGTACATTAAACGGCCAGATCAGATATTCATAAGGGAAGTCAACGCTACATGTTATTGCAGAAATATTCAGAAATAAAGGAGCGAGCGGTCAGGATGACTCACTGTTTTTGCATGCGATTTAGGTGCCTTACATGGAATCGTCTATCGCTATTGCGGACTCACATCCACATCACCACCATTGTTTAACATAATTTCTAAAAGTTCCTAAAAACGTCACCTCGTACTCATTTAGCACTGCGATGTGACTGAATTCCGTAAAATCCAAGCTAACATAATGGCCGAGAGAGTGGTCTCTGTCACAAAACAACAGTTACATCAAGATTCGGGGGTAGGGAGTATCTAGTGAATGATATAGTCACATAGGACGAGTATACATACCAAAACACATAGCAGTAAGGACACAAACATAACAACGTCGTGACAAATCATCCTGGTGACGTAGCAAGAGAAGATATACGTAGCAGCAAAGATGCAAACATAACAACGTCGTTAGGAATCAGCCTGGTGACGCAGCAAGAGAAGATATACGTAGCAGCAAAGATGCAAACATAACAACGTCGTTAGGAATCAGCCTGGTGACGCAGCAAGAGAAGATATACGTAACAGCAAAGACACAAACATAAGAGTGCCGTTAGAAATCAACATGGTGACGCAGCCAGAGAAGATATACGTAGCAGCAAAGATACAAACATAACAACGTCGTTAGGAATCAGCATTGTGACGCAACAGAAGAAGATATACGTAACAGCAAAGACACAAACGTAACAACGTCGTTTGGAATCAGCCTGGTGACGCAGCAAGTGAAGATATACGTAGCAGCAAAGATACAAAGATAACAACGCCGTGAGGAATCAGCCTGGTGACGCAGCAAGAGAAGATATATGTAACAGCAAAGACACAAACATAACAACATTGTTAGGAATCAGCATGGTGACGCAGCTAAAGACACGGCAGCACAACGAGGAAACTAATACACATTGCAGCAGTTCAGAAGGTGATATAGTCACGTTTCAACACTTCAGTCACTGATCCATTCCTTTTAAATCCATTGAAATGCATAAAGTGCCACTAATAGGCATCTAGGAACTGAGGATGAAAATGCCAATCTGTAATTACACTACTGCATGCACACCAGTCTTTTTCATGGCCGCCGAGCATTCAGCTGATATTTACTGTGTTACAAGCCCCTGATAATTATATAGGGAATCGTAGAGGGGTCTGAGTGAAGTATGCGATGCCATAATAGGCAGGCTTGGAATGCCAAATAAAAGGTGCACTACAGTCCTAACAGAGCTATGAATTTACCGTTAAGTAGATGCAAGTCGTCAAGAAACGAAGTCAAAATCTCTACCAAGACATTTGCGTGTATCTCCACTCGCAGCGGACAAGTCAATATGCTATATAGTTGAAAAATCAGCATTGGTCGCGTTGTATAGTGTAGCCATTTAAAGCAGTTTGATCACCAAAAACTTACGGTCCATTAGACCTTCACCAATGTTATTTTTTGATGTCAGGTAATTCATTGAATTGCCATTTCATATCACCCAAGATGAATATGAAGGCAATAGGGCCGCGTCGTTTGGTAACTCTTCAGAAAATAACAAATTGCCAGGTGCAAGATGCAATACGTCATATGCCATTGGAAAGGTGAAGGTCACCTAATCACCAGCCATTCTACTGCATCTCATATTAAGCTACAGCACAAGGGCGAATTCTGGTCTTGTGGACTTAATTGAACTAATATATGACTATATTGCGGTGTCGAAATGTGTAATAAAGCAATATATAAACCAGTAGTTTGATCCATTGTGGCTGATTTATATGTTTGTAATACCTTCAGACAATGAATCTCCTCTGCATCGGTCAACGAAGCCTTCATGAGTGCCCGATCATCGGGTCATTATGAATATGCCAGTACGTGATCTTCTCAAATGCTTACCATGATGATCCAATCAACAGGTACTGTCTTGTCCGATTACTACGATAATCCAATCAACAGGTGCTATCTCGTCATTGCACCTCGATGATCCAATTGACAGGTGCTATCTCGTCAGAGATCTACACAGTGCCAATTCTATTCACTGTGGACATTCTTGGCCTTCAAAAGTACAACTCCGTGAGACGGATCAAAATGATTTTTTTAAAAAAGCTTGAAAACAAGCATTCTTGTAATACAATAAAACGCTAAAGAAAATGCATAGTATGCGGATGTCAAACATTAAGGGATACATATGTCTTGGTACACTGCGCCTGAATTAGAAGATACTCGCAATGCTGGAACAGAAGTGAGCAGTCCAAAGTTTGTGCAATGCAAGATCGAGCATGCCATTTGAGTAGCAAAAATTGGTACTGTGACAAAGAGAATCGATCTAACAAACTCAGATGTAATAAACACACCATTAACTGCAATAGTTATTCTTAGAAGGTACGACTCAAACTAGTTTATAATCCCAAACAAAAAACTCTGTCCGGTGCTGGCATAAATAATTCAGGTCAAAACCATTGCCACTATCATCGAACGACCACTAGTTGCCTAAAAATTCATTTTAGATCAATTCCAGCACTTGTAGATGTTCGACGCTGACGCGGCATCAGCCACTCATTTATAGGTCATCATGGTCTATTGTTTTTAAAATTATTATGGAACGTCATCGCGAACAAATAAAATCTGCCTGTGTCCCCGCCAGCGAAGCCCCGGCATCACAAATACTTTTAATTAATTTGCATTTCGCTCTGTGCATTTTGTTAGGGAATATTCAATTATTAATTTCCATTTCACTCAGTGTTTTTCCCATCACAGAGTAATCTTTATCAAATTCTCTTACTCATTAGTTGAACTTAAGGCTGATTACGGGTTGCTTGCCATCCGTTTCCTTGTGGTACAATTAATATACTCGGGTCACTGAAAATGGCGTTCTGTGGGGCCATAAACTGGACCATTAAAATCCAGCTAACTTAAAACGATAAAAACGATATCGGATGAGTACGAACCTGCGCAAGACGGAATTATATCCACACTAACTAGAGTTTTCTGGAACAGCAGGCTGCTAAAACCAGACAGTCATATTTATTTTCTATCATCTTTTCAGTCGCACACAGATACTCTTCCCTAGTGCGCGTCGCTCTGTCGAGTGCGGAGATATATGAAACCTGTGGGTTGAGATATGTTTGCCAAGCGTTAGATTCCATTCAGCGCACCTGCTCGCGCCCAAACATAATGAAATTGATTAATATGCTAGATAGATAATGGTAATATTGGGGTTTTTCGTCTTTCTCAACAACAACGACTGTGTGCTAAAAGCCCGATAGTATCGTACGCTACCCAAGTGATTTGTGAGCTTCCTAGTTTGCCCCAAAGCAAACTCGCCCATGGCATACATAGCTGCGTGGAAGTGGGGAGATTTCATGGCCGTCCTCGTTTTTGGTGCATGGGCTGGCCATGGGTCAGTTATCTCAGGAGCAATTGCACTCTTATGAGGGTTATCAAATTTTGATTGTTAGTAAACAAATTGTAAAGACACGGGTTTAAATAGAACTTGTACTGCTTTGCTCGGAAATCAATTGCGATCTGATTCTAATGACTGATTTTGATCAAGGTTGATGTTCGTATTAACTTTGATCGCGTTCAAATTTGACCGTGTTTTTTATTACGATTAAAGGCAAATAACAGGAGCTTATCAGCCACGTCTGATTTCGTGGCAATAACTAGCGCGCCATCCGCGCTTATGAAAACTGCTCATAAAAATCGATGTTCGCATGTAATGCTTTCAAACATTCATGGGTACTCAGCTAATAGTATGTAACATTAGTAGCATCAGACAATTTATACTATGGACGCAGTCATCAGATCTGTTGCGCGATTTGCATCTGCTGTTGAAACAGATGTCACACCAGGTGGCGTCTTCCCGGCGATTCAGAACGACGTTCTGACCCATTAAAGGATATTTGACACAATTGCTTTCTTCTCCTGGTGTGGTTTGCACAGAATTGTTTTTTAGTTTTGTGGCACAATTTTTTTTAATAAATGTCGATAATAATAATCATGATGAGATACTGTTTTGAAGTTGGGTCTTATCCATCCTCAGAAATGGTCAGAAGCATAAGCAGATGGGTCTGACCCGTTTGCAGATGGGACTGGCCCATTTGCAGATGGTTCTGACCCATCTGGATATAGGTCAGAACCATCTGCAGATTATATTTTTTCTATATTATTAGGTCTCTGTGTTGCTTAGAATTTGGAACTACGGCACAAATTTTCGTACATTATGTTGCACATAACGGAAATGAAATAAAAATCTGCTAAAATTTTTGTAATGATGTCCTAATCTGGAGTTGAGTCAAAACCATTTGCGGATGATTTTCTTTTAAATCTGATGTTTACAAAGTTACGCATGGGGTTTGGCATATTGACTATGCCACTGAGTTTTTGTTTGTTCGTATTATAGCACAAAGGAGGAATAAATTAACATCCATTAGTATAATAACGATGCAACACTGATCCGCAATTGGGTCAGAACCATTTCTTGGGCTGGGGTGGGAGGGGTTCACTTGCCTCACCATCTTTTCTTGCTTTCTTGACAGCAGAGGCCTTCGCAAAAAGAGTAGGCATATCCTCTTGCTTCAAAAACGGCTTACACCGTGGTATCCAATCAAGCTCTTCTCTAAGTTTCGGTGCCTGCTCAAAAATCCTCATTGAAATGAACCAAGCACACAAACGAGTACTTGCCCGGGCACGGCCATTTGTCTCGCGATCGTAGTACCTGGCCAGTCCATTGGGTTTTTTTCATATCGTCCTTACCAGGAAACTTGAACAAGCTCACGCCGTTCCCACTGGTACGCGAGCAGCCCCCAACACAACAACGATTAACCATTGTGTTCAGTCCGTCACAGGATGGCTGAAAACGATAAAAATCAAAAAACGAGAGACGAACTCCGACAATGTAAACAACGGGGAACTCCGTGCGTCTCTGAGAACGGGCTTACTTTACTGACGTCACACGCCTGGTCTGACCTAGATAATGGCTGTCCCAGCGTTTTGTCGAGCGCGCTAATTTGAACTGACTTCTTGTCAAATTTTGGCCTTAACTGATCAGATGCGACGGTTATTGGACCGGTTTGAGTTTATTGATCACATTATTAATTGATTTCAGCGTAGTACCTATAACCGTGCGATAGTCTCTTTAACGAACTGTGAGAGACTGTACACCTTTCCACGTAATCGTATTATCCTCGTGGCAATTATTGTTTGCAATGTACTGCTAACTAGCAAAGAGCAGTTACATTTTGAACACGCCATCTCATCCTCATTGTTAGAACCAGACACGAGGGTATGGCTCTTTCCGCTCCGCCTTCATCTTATCATTATTGACAGTAATAATTGGCCAACAAGAATATGTGAGCTGCAGAGAAGATATGAAAATGATTACTAACGGGGTTCGTCATAAATCAAATGGGCCCTTTCATTGCAATATATACTAATGCTGTAAATTGTACAAATCATATTTCGACCAATGTGGTCCACTTATGTTTTTTCCAACGACCTAGTTGTCGATGCTGCGGAGTACCACAGTTTGCTCAGATCGGAACCCAGCATATATATATATATATATATATATATATATATATATATAGATATATATATATATATATATATATAGATATATATATATATATATATATATATATATATATATATATATATAGATATATATATATATATATATATATATATATCTATATATATATATATATATATATATATATATATATATATATATATATAGGTAAATATGTTTGAACAAATTTCGGGCCATCACTTTTTTATAGGCAATACTTTTCTAAAGGTCAAAAATGAGGCATTTTGCCGAACAAATAGTTTTACGTACGTTCTATGGCGATCCAGCGTTTCTACAAATGGCTCTATAGAAGCGATTTGTTTTTCGAAAATCGCCTGAAAGATGCAATTGATAATTCTTCCAGGGATATAAAGCCAATCATTAATGATATCTGGGATTGTCTCCTTGAGGTCAATTCCCAATGTCCTTATATAATCTTGGAAAATTTAACAAATGGAGACATTACGATGTCAGAAGAAGAATTTTTTCTATGAATGATTGCGAGTTTGTAGCTAAGGTTTGATCTGGCACCAAGACAAACAATGAATACGAATTTCGCTGCCTTATTTGATGGTTTGATCAGTTGATCTGCGAAATCGCGAATCCTTGTGGACCATTCGTTTGCCGCGCTCAGCTTGCTCCGGTTAGAGGCCAATGCCAACCACAGGTGCTCGGTTCCTGATACCATGCTTCCGAGCGCAGAGCCGCTTCCGAGCGCCGAGCTGCCATCTAAATATCAGGATTTTACTGCTAAGTGTCATGTCCGCGCACATGAACGGTGAATTGATCTCACGACACCTTACCAATTAAGTACCTTTACACGCCTATGTTACAGAATAAGCATCATAGGTATTCGTACAGGTCACGTGTACCCTACGTCTGTCAGCCAACGGCAGCATCCCGTCGAGACCAGCTGCCCCGTGTCACACAGCTTCCGGCAAGCAGGATGCTACAAAGGACAGCCAGGCCCATGTGCCATGACGTCATACACATGATTACCGAACCAAATGTCTTTGCAGTATCCAATCTTTACCACTCTAGATGCCATCCTCAATGCTACATTGGTTGGGTCTGGGTCTTCCATGGTTAGTGTTATTTCCATAATCATTTATAAATGAATGCTCACAATTAATTGATGAATGTCAATAGTATTTTTTTTTACCGTTTGCCATTATTATGTATCATGTGGCAATATAAATAAACAACCTTTCAGAGCCAATGAAACAGAATGATGTATTTCAAATGTTGGTCACCCATTAAAGACATCGACCAGTTACTCTCACAATGGGAACAATGAACACAGATAATTAATCAACCAGACAGGCTGACGAATCTGCCGTACATTCCAGGCGTTTATGAAAACATTATGCGCGTATGCAATTTACAAATAGAAAATCAGAACGGTTTAACACATCTCAGATATACACGAGCAACGAGACTAACAGAGTTTAAACCAAAACATCCAGAATGCAAATGCAAATATCATCTACGACCTTCCTTGTGAGCGTGGCAGACCAAATGTACTCCCTACTTCCAATAACGCTTAACAACATAAAGCTGGCTGAGGAACTGGCTAACAGCAGTAATGATGTCAAATTAACAAAGTCACAGATAATAAACAGCGCTAAGCTAAAAGGCCTGTCAACTTGACCAAAGGTGGTTTAAATTGTCGATTCTATATGCTTGAAAGAGTTACTGATTTGGAGTTGTAGTCAAAATTGATCTGATCTGTCACAGTAAACAAGGTCGGCAGTTGCAGGCCTAGGTTGTGGCCTTGGGCCGTCAAACACTGCGTTCAGTCAATACGCAATTTCAGTAATCAATATGAAAGGTCCCCTATCCTGATGGCTGCGGGCGCTGTTTACATGTTACTGATATTCAATAGTCTCGCCTTCAGGTCTAGGCGAGCTTAATGTCTTGAACTGGACAGGCATCCCAGATTTGGGATGCTCCAATCACAAGCCGTGTCTCTCGGTCACTCTCGGGTACTTTTTAGTCGTTGTCTCCCATTGGTTAGTTCTACAATTTCCGAAGAACTTGTCCAACCGGACGAGTGATTTTTATGAGCCGGGCACACATTCTACAACACCCCGATTTGTTGTTTCACGCTGAGTGGCACCGTTACTCACACAGTCGGCGAGAGAAGCAGACACACAACTGGTTCTTTTTAACTTACTATCACGTAAACATACTATCGTGAAGCTAAGCGATTAAAGCGCTTGTTGTGGTGCCAATTTGAACTTTTGAGACGCCCCATAATTCCAGAAGACATTCAATGTGTTCTCATTGGACGCAGATCACTACAATGTCCATGACGTCACATAGAACCGAGGGTGCGTATCACAAGCCAGACACGCGCAATTAAGGTCAATCGGGTCACAACCTTTGCGTTGATTGGTCACCAAGATTAACGAACGTGTCTAATGAATATTCGCGCCAGTTTACGACCTTATCTTATCGTAGACTCTAGGGCGAGAAGCGTAGCGGAACCCCTGGAGTCTGGGACGCAGACTAGGAAGACGTACTAATGCTGACGTTTGCACCTCAGAAAACCGCTTCAAAACACTTTTACCCTTAAGTATTTGACTGTTTTTTCTGCTATTATGCAAATAATACTTAAAATACAATTTCTGCTGCTCCACGCGATGTTGCATTACAATATACATTACAGAAACACCAACAACCTAACCTGCCCCTAAATAGAGCCTATGTTCCATTGACGCCCACTATGTAATCTCCATGAAATATATACATATCGGTATATATATAGCAGAGGATACCTGTCATAAACACCTAGTCCGTGAGATTTACAGGCTTGCTTTAGAGAGATAATCGAATCGGTCATGAAATATGAATTCTGCAAAGCTCTAGTGTGGTACCCTAATGAGATGCTACGGGATCTCAATAACTCCGTTACCATGGCATTTATAGGTTTCTATGACAGCCGTTCTCTAAAATAGCCACGTTGTTGTAGTCTGAACTAAATATACGATTGTCCGAAACGGCAACTAAGTTAATATGCGATTCACATAAACCTGAACAAAATGATGTTCACAATGTCCGATGAACCCACCGGGCGTTGCTCAAATGTTACTGCAATCATCTGGACACATTTAAAGCTAAAGATAAATCACACTTCCGAGACTTTACCGTCTTTCTTCAACATCGCGGTGTTTGCGAACTTCGATTTAACGGTGACGATGTATATATAGATATGTAAATGTAGATATATATATATATATATATATATATATATATATATATATATATATATATATATATATATATATATATATATATATATATATATATATATATATATATATATATATATATATATATATATCTCTATATATATATATATATATATATATATATATATATATATATATATATATATATATATTTATATATATATACATATTGGAAAAGCTAATGCATCTTAAATCTGTCCTGCGAAGCTGATAAAACAACTGCATTCTAATATTATCCAATCCGTTGAACATTTTGTATGCCTGTATGACGTCCCCACGGAGACGCCGTACTTTAAGTCCTAACAAGGGCAATCTTCGTTCGTAACCTAACTAAGACATAGCGGCTATGCGCTTTTTAGCAAGCCTTTGAACTCTTTCTTATATATATGCCACGCTGAAGGAATGCTAACCACGCCTGAATTACATATTCTAAATGGAGCCTAACAAGTGCTTTATAAAGTATGATCAAAAACTCCCTTGTGAACGTACGTCTGATCATCTTGTGACTTTTTTCATATACAGATGACATGCTTTTCTCTTTGAAGTACACAGATGGATGTTGCATGGCTTGTACTTCAATAGAAGCATATTCATCGAAGAATCAACACTAAAACACAAAAGAGTTAGAATATGTAGCATTATTTCGTCATACACTTGCACACAAGCAACTTGTCCTTCAGCGATGACGTCATGTCCCTGGTCATTGACCACCATATGTATAGGAGACGTCCAATTGGGTAAAATCTTAAAGTGCAAGTAATGGGTAAAATATGAATTTTCGGGATCTTATAGAACGCGATTTTCTGATCAATAATTCGCAGTTCTTTTTTCGATCCGACGCGTAGTAAACAAGAAATAAGCAAAAACAAACAACACATTCCGGAACTTCCCGACCACACACCGAAGATGAACGAAGGCGCTGTGACGTCATATGTCACCAGAAGATCTATGTTACCACGGACGCCGTTTCTATTCGCGAACTAGCTGTCGTACTAATTTATCGCTATTTACAGAAACTCATAAGCGTTTTTGTATCCATGGTTTCTTGAGAATCTGTAAGTATACTCATCCTTACAATTCCCATATGAAAGTCGAATTAGAATTCATTAGTTATGTTTCCGTACTGATTTTGAAAACAGAATTTGCACTTGCCCGTTGACAAAATTGACATGGCCGGTAGTGATCAGTGTGGGGCGTCTCAAGTTTTATAAGGCTGTTTCACAGATAACATATAGATTTGTCTCGTCAGGCTGCAATATGTAGATGTATGCTAGCCTGACAGTAGCTTACACTTGTCCTAAACAATCATCGGACGATGCCCAGTGCTCAGTGAGTCAGTTCTGGCCTACTGTCAAATTTGCTTCATATAACTTTACCCTTATGTCTTCCAGTCTGTATCATCATTGTGCGAATATGTGAGTACCAGTACTGCAATAATTCGCATCTAGGGCCTCAAACGAAGCATGTCATTTCTTTTGGATGACCAAGGACTCCAGTTGGACTGCATCATCACCGATAGGCACACGAGTATCAATAAGTACATCCGTGGTGACCAATGAACCAGGTGCACTTGCTGAAATGTATGACTACCCTGACAAGGAGGAGGCTGAGAGGCAGCATATGGAGAGGTTTCTTCTTTAGATGAGTCATGTAGTAAGGTATCTAAAGGTGATGATGAATGATGGTGGTGGTAGTGATGGGGTAGGGGAGGGGAGGGGGGTGGTGATGGAGTTGATGGTGGTGGCCTAAGCATTATATTGGTGGTTGGCCGATTGATATTTGCTTGTTTACAAGTAATATCTAAGCTCTGTTTATTTTTCAGCTTTGGCTTCAGCTAAGTCAAGCTTGTAACATTTAATTTTACCTATCTGTTAACAAGTGCACAAGGACATAACTATTTCTTATCATCATACTTACAAAATAAATGGTAAATATTGGGGTTAAAATTCACTTTGAACATCAAAGGTCATTTCAAACTGGTGGTGTAAGATGACGAACAAACATTGGAGTTTAAGATCCTATCGCCCAAATGGCACCACCGTGCATAGCACACAGTGGGATTTGAACTTGCCACATTTGGGAAACTAGACAAACACCCACCCTGCTAGACCACAGTTGTGGACCTATCATCTTAAACATCATTGGTGAGGTAACCGCCACAATATGACCTCTGATGTTGAAAGTGATGTTAAACAACAATATTAACCATTTTTATTTTTTCAAATCATCCAGCATGTGTATGGCTTTATGACTTAATTTGAATGTTAAATGGGTCTGAGGTAAGCTAAGCTGTGGTGAAACTCAAACACTGTTATATGATTCCTCTTTGTGGCTTGCTGAGAATTAATTTTGTAAATATATATGTTGGACTGGTGTATATATTTTGCCATTTCTATTGAATAAGACATTGTTGGTATTTGTGAGCAGAATTGCATAAGCATTATTTGTATAATGTGCCCGCAAAATTTAATCATGATGATTGATGTGCAATGGCACAGGATATATAAAATATCCTGCAAAAATTATTAAACGACTGTTAACATACTGTTATTTGAGTGATAAAATATCTTTAGTACGAGATACAGGATACAGGAACAAGATGCCCTGCAGGTATGTCATGATTTTGGAATTGATGCTTCCTATCATTTTATGCATATGGTATAATAAATTAGGTGGACTGGCCTTAACTGAATTTTGTTGCTGGTTGTCATCAGCATGTAGTATCATCATAGCTGAATGTAAATAACAGAATAAGACACATAATGCTTTTTTGTCCCTTTATTATTGTAATGCTGGCAGTTTGAAACCAACATAAACTGATTCACCCTTGGGAAATCATCTCTAATTTTAAGTACAGAACAAGCTGGGAGTGGCACTCTATGATGTCTGCCTAGATTACCCCATCACCACTGTACCAACTGCCGATATGCAGTGAATCGGAATAACCTGCAATAAAAAGAGTACATGAATATTTTTCATCAGTTATCATCTGAACCAGACCATTTTTAAGTATATTTACTCATGCTGAGTAGTAACTTTCTTCTTGTACCTCTGGATATAAGCACTATATGCTATTTCTAGTGTCGAGGGACGCAGGAACCCTGAGACAAATCCTGGGTGTGCTGTAATACAGGACGCACCCATAGATTACTTTCTCGAGAACTTGTGGAATTTCCTGGCAGCATTTACTCTCTGCTACTGTAATCATTGGCCCACATGAGCACCTAGTACAGAACATAATTACAATGAATAACTAGCTTTTCAGCAAACAAAAAATTGACATAAAACATGAATAAGAAGATGACTTGAAGCAAGACTTAAGGACAACTGTAAAGTAAAGAGAAAAATATCTGCAAAGATTGTTTGGACTGAAATGTGCCAATACCAAGTGCTGTTACCCAGTCGGCTCAAGTCCTCTTCTTTTTGGGGAGAATTTGCAGGCCTTGTCTTAGCTGGAGGTTCAAATCTGCATGCCTGTATGCCCCCCTTAGGTTCCTAGTTCCTCTTCTTGGTGAGACAAACACTCACTGCTGTAATCCAGCTCATCGCTTCCGGAGTTGTCTGTATATGAGGAAGATGAGGACATTTTGCTCCCTTGACATATAATAAAAGCAAAGTATAATGGCAGTTATGCACTGTACTAGGTGTAAGTAATAATAAGGACAAGATAAAGTATGTATTATTGAGGTTGGTACCCCAGGTAATTCAAAGAACTAGTGTAAGGCCTTGAACTCTTTAAAGGCCTATGATATATGTAGTCATAAACATGTCACTGAACTTGGATCCTGTACAATTCACTGGAGAGGTATATTCAATTGTAACAGCTTATCCCTGATAGGTCTCGGTTCCCAAAACCAGTGCCAATATTTAAAATAAAATTGATATTTTCTGTTGTCAAGGAGAATATAAATTATTGAAATTTTATTCAATTTATAGCAAAAGCGAAATATCGAGTGAAATCCCCATTTAATGTAGTATCAGTTTTCATTTGCGATTAAATCAAATAAAAGCACAAGAAAAAAATATATTCTCCGTAACAGGACAGGCAAATGGTGAATCAATCATTGATAACCATTAAACGGGCCTGAAATCGAGGTGCAGACCTCTGTTCCAGTACTGCCTGTATTATCGCTCGGTCCCCTTTGGTTGACGTTTTCACCCAACATAATAGAAGTTTATCACAATTTAATGTATTCTAGGCGAACAAGTACTCCATGCCACATTAAATGATGTGATTCGTTGCGGTATATGATGTACATGATGACGGTATAAAATACGATTATGCTCACACCTACCACAGTTCCCATGTAAACAAACGAGGAAATGACTGCGCTATCCGGCTGGACGGTGACATATGACGTCACAAACTCAGGAGCCAATGGCCGTCGTTTTTTGCGCATATGCCAAAACGGTCCGAAAAATCAATGGAAATATTGAAAAAAAACACACAAAACGACATCTATGGACGAAAATATTGTCGAAACGTCTTTCACAGGCTGAAATACATCTAATTCCACTTTGATTAGGGATTCGAAAATAGACGTTACTTGCACTTTAATGTCAGACTCGAACCAATAGCTTTCCTTATATCCCAGTCTCAAACAGCTTGCGATAGGTATGCGAGTAGTTTGCAACGAATTTCTAGGCATTTTCGGCCGGGGCCCCGTTGAACTCCTTGTGGCTGCCGATTTTTGGGCATCGGGCGGGCGTCGAGTTACTTGTGACTCGGACTAAAAACCTGACACGGCGTTTCGCATCACAAACTGATCGCCAATAAATCGGCCAATGCCTGTTCGAGGGCCGGCAGGGTAGGACATAGGCAGAAATCGGATGAGTGCCTGGCGGACACTGGCCGTAAAACGGACCGATCGCCGACTTCTTCACGCCGGTCGATGTTTAGAAATCGCACACGCTGCCCGGGCACCGCTTTAATTGTGACTTAGGCATTACATAATATAGCTTCCGGTTTACAGTGCATGGCGCAATGTGATTACGTCATAGCCTGTTATCTCTTCATTGGTCAATTACGGTAGGCGAGATGAAATTAGAAAGTTGGATTGAGTTGCGCTCGTCAACAGTTGTACAGTCAGTAAAGATAAAATTAACAAGCACCAGCCGGGTGTTACTAACCGGACATGCGTGAGGTGAATAGGTACCATTCATTATTGGTTAGAAGTTGTCTCTTTTATCTTCGCCTGAATGTTGATGCAGGAGGTCATGAATGCGCAGGATTTGGTTTTCTTCCAGCGGATTAATTAAGCAATGCATCAATCACCCCAGACAATGATGTTATTGTCCACCCATTGCAGCATCCGCTCATTGTGAAAAATAGAAAACAACAGCTTACAAAAGTTGTCCCTACATTCACGAGCAGCATGTGATCATAGTCCGCATACACTTTGCATGTGTGTCGAGCCGCCGTCTTTCAACCTGTTTTCCGACTAACCTTGGGTCAGCATCGATTGGGCTATAATCGTCGCTTTCGATCGTTATGATTATCTTTAAGCCACTGGTCGCCTTATTCCTTGATGAAGACATGCAGTCAATACCAGTACCTAGTGATATATGGTTACTTAATCATGTACATGGACCCGTTATCTACACCAAGATTGGTCGTACACCATACCTTACACCTGGAGAAGCATTGATGCTTATGTTGACCTTCCCTTCGAGTATTGCACATATTTTTTTTCAAATACAATTACCACAATTGTTGTCATTTCAAAATAGCTATTAGCAATAATGAATGGTTTGTCAATGGAAGATTACTACGGATAACCACTTCATAGGTTTAGACCAGTATATACATGGCATATATAGCGTGGAGCACAATATTAATTTGGGTTGGCTAATTTTCTGAAGCCGGAATATTGCACCACTGCATGTTGCTGAGATGATACGTGGTACTCCATGCGGCAAGTGTTACCCATTGGCGTCTGCATCTGCATGTCAGGGCGACGTGTCTGTATGTAATTAACTGTTAGTTCTTGTCAATTCAAGATTCTCCAGTCAGCAATTAGTGATATTTCCCTTAGATGCTTTAAAAGCACTTGCATTTATACCTTTTTTGGGACCAGCCTTGTTATTAACTAAACCGACGATGGTGTTAATCAATATAGTATCTGTAATTGGTGGGGTAGTATCGAAAATAACGGCTTAACATAGAGTAGGCTTAGAAAGCAGACTTCAACGTATCTTTCAATACAAACATGAGATGAGGAAGTAGAACTTCCGTCACCAAGTCCCAACAAATATTGACATTCACATGTATTTTACGAACAGCACCGCGAATATTCTCTATCCCCACGTATGATTCCATCAACGGAATAGCATCAAAGCCTTTGACATGACAGACCCCTTATATAATAATGTTTGCCATAAGTGATATACACGACCTATTGAAAAAGGCAACATCAGCATTCGACATTGCGTAGAGGTTTCATAACGACAACCATTCCTGATTGACTTGCTGATGGAACTAAAGCACCACATTGTTTTCAATCGCATTAATGATATTCCGGTTACAAACATATATGAGACCAAATGCATCCGTTATTTCGTTTTTATTTCATTGGCCGTCTTTCTTCCCATTGTTATCGATTGCTTTATAATATTCCGATCACACCCTGTGCTTAGGCGAATAATCATTAAAACTCTAACGGATGCCACGCAGTCATACATTATTTCGTCTGACAGTTGCTGGCACATGGGTAGATTACAATCATAACTAATGACATTGGTAGGAAAATGAGGGAGCGTTCATTATTTGCTACTGCACAAAAGTTTATCTGAGTGAATTGACAATGATCAGATGGGTCCTCCGTCGTGATGATGGGGAGACGGGGAGGTTGGTCGGGGGGCAGTATGGCAAGGTTATAAATCACATTCAATGCGTAACCAAGAGTATGCGTAATTTAACATTATAGTGCCAAATAAAACTGATTAGTGGGTTCATTACTGCTGTAGACACACCCGTCTGCCTTGCTTCAGGTCGAGACAGCCCAAGGTATATCGCTGGCAGTTATACAATATGCTCCATTTCTAAATGACTTCAGGATTCGTAATAAGTAAAGCATTTGTGTAAGTCGCCTTCATTGGTATACGTGCAATCGTTTATGGTCCAATGTGACCAGCTGACATGATTTCGTAAATGCCTCCAATGACAGCCGAGCTGATAAAATGCAGTGATTAATTGAATATATATATATATATATATATTGATATATGTCACAGCATAATTTCGTACCTTTCATTTCGTCAGGATGTTAATGCCTGATACTCAAGCTTAACCCTTTTAGTTATTGCCATGGGATTTACCAGCTAGTCATTGTTAAGCGACCATGCAAGTATGTGGAAATTAGTAAACCGAGGGATAATCTGCTAGGGTCAAACACGCTTCTATTGTTATTCATAGAATCAATAATTATTGCAACACAGCACTTTGCTCCTAGCTTATCTATATCAGAGGATTAACTATGTACGAACTGTGTATTTTCATGCTTGTCTGTGAATGTTTTGCAGGTGTGATCTGCATAATTTTAGAGACCTAATGAGTTGAATGAGGGCCATGTAATTGAAAGGGCATTGCTGCTCATGACAATCCCATCAAATACAATTAATGCATACATTGTTAATAACAAAAATGTGTATGGAGACTTTAATATGCAGACAAATCATTGTACAAACAAAATCATACCAGTCCTTTTTAGCATAGCTATGAGTGTTTCGTAACCATTCAGTATGCATCTCATGTATAATCGTTCATTTCTAGGCGTAGCAAATGGCCCTCGTTTTTCCATGTTAAGCGGCCATTTTACTGAGGATTTTTTTTTCCAATCGGCCCAATCTGAACCAGATTGTCCCCGATGAATAATTTTTTTTGATCGGCCCGATTGTCGTCCTCCAATCGTCTCCTTTTTTGACCCGATTGAGTCCCGATCAATGGACCATGGCGGGTTGGGGGGGTGGGGGGGGGGCGAATCACGGACGTTCCTCGCGTTTCCGGCGCGCAAGTATGTGCAAGTATGCGAAAGTACCCGCAGGTACACGGCAAAGCCCCGTGGAGACCCGCTTCTCGCTCGTAAGTGATCGATCTCTGCGCGTTGTTCAGCCGAGAGAGGCAGATAGGCCGAAAATGGGCGATCCCGGCTCGAGAGAGGACGCTTTCGTCTGCTCTGCAGCCGATGTCCGCCGTTCTTTGCACGAGAGTGCCGTTCGAATGTAGACGTATGTTGACGCAGGGAGCCACAAGAAGCCGAAAGTAAACGGTCTTTGGACGATTTAAGCGATCTTCGGACGTTGTTCGGCCGACCAAATTTGCCCAGATCGTCCAGAGATCGGTGATTTTGGGTCCAGACAATATAAATCGACCCAATCGAAGCCTTTCATCACTTTCTGACCAGCCAGGGAAGGTCATGGACCAACAAGCAGTGCTGGGGCTTGTTGTAGCTCTAAAACTTCGTTCTGCTATAGCACAGCAAAATGTTTTTACACTAGAAAATATGCTGAGAAGGAGGACAAGGCCCAAGAAAATTATGCCAAAAAGAAGTAAGTGTTTGTGAAATTTTAAAAGATTTACACCTGTGTTTTGTTTCAGTACCTGTTCTGAAAAAAGTGTGCAGTTTTTATTTTATATTTCTTTTATAATTCTCTGCCATTGGTATTAATTTGTAAATGTGTTATTATTAAATATGATACTTTTGAGTAAATATATGCCTTGCTGTTGTATTTAGTAACAATTAATTATTTGTGACATTTTGAAGTATTTATATTTGTTTTGTTTCATTACAACATTTGGGTTATAATTCTCTGGCATTGCTATTGTTTTGTATAATATTTCTTATCATTTACAATGCTTACACTCCGTCGACACTACGCACGACACTCGGTAGAGAGCGGCAGAGGCTATACGAAAGCTCCAGAGAGTGGGCGAGACAAGGGGACCTTCAGGAGACCGTCGGACGACCAAGAAGACCACGGGCCGACGGTTTTTGTTTTTCAACATGTTTAAAAACAGTAGCCGATCACTTGTTCGGTACCCGACCCTCGGAGGACTGAGGCGATCGCGCCAGATCTTCCGCCGAAGGTATAGGGTAGTGCTCGGCAGTGCTCGCAGGTTCCCGAATATTTTCGCAAAAATGCGGCCGATCGACCAAAAAAAGGATGGGGTACTATCGGAACCTTAACAATTCTTGGTGAAATGGCCCCTTTACAGTGAACGAGATAAACGAGACGCATATATATATACTCGATAAACATTATCTTACATGTCCTTCAGTGACTTGTTGCCCTTTCGAGCAGATTCTATCTTCTCAGTTGAAAGTTTCGGCTAGAAGTTGAACACGTTTGAACTCGTCAGCTACCAACAACTGTGCGTGAGTTTAACGTCGGAGGCTCGATCAGAACGAAATTTTCGGTGTTAGCCAATTTCATGCGATGTTTACGAATCTGTGTGATTATAGTATATCGTTGGGCAACAACAAAAATCAAGTATGAATGGAAACATAGCCAGACGTCATCCACTGCAGCTTTGCATTCGTGCGACAAACGTCCACTTAGTAGCAGTTTTCATATTCAGAACTGATAAATTCAATCTACCCACTCCATATATGCATCTACCTTGATGCTGTCTAGCCATTACAGTGATGATTGGACTGAGTCACTTATGTTATCATTTGCGAAGGTGATTGAAGAGAGTGTTTTGTCAATCCTAGGGATAAGCCTGGAACGTGATCTCGTTTGCTGATTCCGATAAATTGCTTCCTTAGAGTGATCACAGCTATATAATTGATACTTTGTGAACAATTCCATTCTAATTGCCATTTGATTTCGATCCCGAGCTATATATTTCCTGGAATTATCCACACCCTTTGATATTTCTGTTTATCATAGCGTGTGTAATAATGTATTGCGCTACCTTAGAAATTCTTTACAAATATATTGCCGCTGCACTATATCATGTACTGGCTCAGAAAGTGTGATAAACACATCAAAGTTGAAAGCTGTGTCACTGTTATGCTTTGATGACAACTGCGTTCAAGCCCTTTTTATTGTGGGCCACATTATTGCGGTTAAATAAGGTCAAATAGAGAGACAATTGAACAATCAATAATAGAACACGATCATTAGATTTGACCTCACTATTCCGCGTAAGTGTGAAAGACCACAATGGGTGTAGGCAGTGAAAGATTTCACTTTGTTAAAGAAGCTCAGATATTGATGAGACACAATAAATAGTTGATAGAATCTATGAAAGCAGACACACTGTATGCCATCGTGGAAAATATGCTCTATTTCGATTAATAATAAGCCCAAATGATGGGAATGATAATGAAATTTGGTAGATAGAGATCTAATGTCCTATATTGTATTGAAGCCAAAGCTACCGATCGCCAAAACACCACTATGTTTAAGGATAGTCGCATTAAGAAAGCGATGTTGATTAGAAACCCAAACAAGGAGATATAGCGTAATATTGGAACCCTACCAAATAATGTTCATTCGGCACCGTATAGAATTAAACCGCAATCGACAACTAGCTTATTGATATCTTATTTGTTTCATAAATAGCTCAGATTATCATAATTTACATTCCTTGGCCTAGATACAAAGCTAATGACAATAGCTCGATCAAGGAGCTTGAAGATACCAGCGTAGAATCATTTTTCAACAGACAGCCAATCTACAGTCGATACAGATCCCGTTTCAGAATATTGTACCAATTGTGAGTTGTAATACGTTAGGGACCTTATTAGTGTCAGTGTCAAGGCATGCCCTCACTACCGCTATATTTATACTGGTTAAGCACCCTTGAACTGATCTACCCAATGATACAAAATGCTACATATAGCCATATATTAGTAAATATTTAGTCTCAACAAAATCATTCATGTTGTCTTATCATGATATATAAACATTATATGCTGTAGATTGTAATTCATATGAACCATGGTAAACATCATTGCCAAATTGTTGATAGCGCAGCGTCGGATCAAAACTACATTGTTATTCAGGTATCAGCCATTTAAATAAGCCTTGATTTCCATACCGCATACACGGAGGTCATTACACAATTCTGGAAGTCACCTTAAGCAAGCATATCCCTGGTGTTCAGTGAAGTGTGTCAATTGAAGCTTGTAAAACATAAATAAAACATCCATTGTGGCTTCTAGCTATTTCAAAATGACAGTAACTGTGGTTGAATCATAGATATGTGCACTACGTAAAGGAAAGGCAACATAAGCATCACTGCTTCTCGTGACGTTAGGCATTGTTCACCAGCAATCTTAGATTCGAAAATGGGCCAATCTGTTTGATAACTTAGCCATATATCATTATACACAAGTGTTGAATGTATGTCTTCTTCAGTATTGGGTGATCAGTGCCTTACAGCTAATCTTAATAGTCAAACATTATAGCACAATCGATGCTGACCCAAAGTTGCCTTCAATATGTCGGACAACGGGTTGCAAGACGGCTGCTCGACACATATGCGTAACGTATGCGGATTAATTAAAACTCACATGTAATATATATCGACATCATTTGTAGGTTGCCTAGGATGCCTAAGGTAACGTAAAAAAAGCCCTGCAGGGCATGCTGTAGAATATTTACATGTAGCTCTACCTGATCTTATGAATACATTGGGAATTCACTCTTGGACAATTTATGTAACCTGCTATTTTCGACTAATATTTTCAGGAAATACTGAAAAAAATTTAACGACTGGACTCCTGACCTACTAACTTATGAAACATCACAAAAATGGTCAATTACGTTTTTCAGACGAGCCAGGTTTCGGTTGTGGATCCTTCTAATGCCACTTCGAAGTTTTTTCATTCATCTAATCGCGAAAATAGGTCACTATTCCGAGATGAAAACGTTATCTTATTTTTTTCTTACTAGAGCTGCAAATCTCCCTTGGTTGACATTAACGTGAAGTCAGTCTGATAATTCAGTTCGAGGGATCAGATGATAACGATGTTCATATCATGATCCACGCTTTGATCACGTCTTCATATCATGATCCACGCGTTTATCACGTCAATGCATAATCCAGTGACGTCAAAGACGCCATGATTGGATAACCTTCTGTTAACAGTAACAAAACTACCAGCTGTACGTAGTAGCGAATCGCAATTACGATATAATATATTTCAATCCCTTTATTTATGAAACAAACAATGCCTAATCTGTTTCGGAAATACATAGATTAAAAATGGTTGTGGCTTAGCACAATTAAAGGGTGTTCGAATCCGGTTAAGATGGCAGATGGCAATGAAAACTCTGTTTGACGTCCCTGTAATGACATATGATATCGAATGATCACTCGATGTGGATTCGTTTCAATGTCATTTTACATGAATCAACTGCTGGTGGCCAGGTACATTAATGTTAGTAAGGGGTAATGGCTTAATGCGATTAGGGCTATATTCAGATGTTGTGTATACGAAGCATCTTGCAACATGTTCGTGACATCCAGCTTATGTCAAAGTAATTCATTAACATTTTATGAGCAAACAACACCATTGCACAACTAGAATATATTTCTTTTACTTAACACCTGTATTTAGTTTATTGATTTTCCTGGTATACCTTAGTATATTTTTGTATAGGTAGGGATACGGTTTCCGTATCCCTAGAATCCAAATATATATATAAAGATATTTTTTATATGAAAGGTAACACCATACGGTGACTATTGAAGAAATCGTGTTGACCGAGAAATAATTGTATTACCTCTGGGAATACGGAAGTATTTCAAGAAGAGGGGCGTCGTCTGCAAGTGTGGAGGTTCCCGATTGGGCATTAGCAATTACAAAGGGTCTTGTCTACAAATTTGGGCAGATACTAAACTTATCAAAGGTAACATATGATGCGAATTTTACCTGAACATGACCAGAGTACCCTACACATCACACAAATAGAATCATAAACCTGCGAACTGAGATATCTGGCGTTAAGCACCTATCAATAAGACGTATAATAGCTGAGAATCGATACTACCGCTGAATTATTATGCTTTACCAGCACCACAAAACCATATATCAAAGGTGATATAAGATGCAAATGCCTACAGTGCCTTAGATATCCCTCATAATTCACAGCCTTATCACTGCGATATCTGGCTGAATTTGGCTGTTATCAGGAGCATGTATCACCGTGTGGCCTCAAGATCACTCACAATTCTCGACCTAAGAACTGCCAATAATTAGCTGATATCAGGACGATGCATCTGAAAGTTGGAAAAAAAAACACAATATGAAAGGGAATGATAATCTTACCTGATAAGAAAAGTGTGGTGTTGCTCTCGACACCGCTGAAACAACAGATCTTGGAACATGAATTTGTAACCTTACTTTTCCCGGTAAGCATCCCAAGGGCGGCTGATGTTAAAATGAATGAACACATTATAGCTGTGTTTTGACTACTTTGATAATGATTATTGTTAGCGAGTGCAAATTATTCGTATCAAAGTGTACATAATAAATGAGTACATCTTCAACAACTTCCGAAGAATAATATGTATCTGAATGATATATTAGTGAGTAGTGATTTGCAATGATTTAACATCAATTCTATTACCACTAAATGCAATTATTTCCGTTGCTAAACATACTTTATTTCGCCTTCTTAAAACCAATAATTAATAATTACATGCTAATAATTGCTTGGTACACTTCATATTGCAATATAGATATGAGTGTTGTTCAGGAGAACTGCTCATCTATATTGATCTTAAACTATACTGATGATAATTGGGTTAAACAACGAAAAGTATATAGTCTACTTAGCCCTCGTCAACTGTTAGTCTAAGATAATGTTTAACCGGATTGGGTAATGAACGACAAGCTTTCAACCCATTATAACGTACAAAGGCGGAATATTGAATTAGTGAAACCATCCATTTGGTGGGTGATATACCATTGAACTCAATGTTATGCTTTTGTTCTCGCTATGTTTTTTAAGTATCGATGTTAATTTATCAAATTCGCCCCTTAATACATACAGCACGTAGATAGCAAACCAAGTTGCACATTTGCTCATGTGTAACATAATTATATTATCATGCAGCTTTGTGGAGATCATTTCGCTCTCAAATAATAACCCACCTCATTAACTGTAGTAAAAACACACCAATTGAAACCAACAGTGGCCTGAAATACCAAAAATGCAAAGGTGATAATTCTACTTCAAGAGGGTAGGGATGGGTATTACACGGAAAACCTAATTCAGGAATTTTACATTGTCGCGCTAATAACACAATAACCTGACGAAATCCGAGTCATGACTGAAAACATTTGCTGCTATATTTGACTTATACAATCAGGTGAGGCCAGTGGATGAATATTTAATTGATCATACTTGATCAGACGGGCAACATGAGAGCATTGGCAGGCTACCAGGCGAATATTGAATGTTCATACATCAAGGAAAGAATAGCATATACAATAGTAGAATGGGTCATATGACCACCGCGTGTTTTCATTTTAGATGCTTAGTAAAACAAGAGCATTTATTGTGGTTGTCTATCTTAAACATTACCTTATTATCTCAAAATGATATGCGATATGTAAAAGTGCTAGAACAGAGTAAAAAAACATCAATGCAATAACATAATTACGGTTTTTGACATTTGCGTAAAGTTACTAAGTGGGTTGTGATGTAGAAAATGCCAATGATGCATGGGCAGTAGTATAAGCGATTGGGCTGTGTGGAGCGTGTGTGGGTTATGCATTTTGTGTGCAGGTGCACAGAGTACATGCCAAGTATCTGTTATGCCCAGCCTGTGTGGAAGTACACCACCCATAAGATGCAAAGACAGGAACCTGGTAAATTTCGCCATGTCATTCAAATTATTGGTCTTATCATTGGTATTTATAGATATGACGACATTGAAGACATTGAAGGATACTAAACAGTAAGTCTCGTGACAAAGTATCGACATAGTTTAAGTATCAAGGCAACAAAGACTGTGACGCCATATTGAATCCAACATAGCAACGGCGATTGGATAGACCCTGGGAGGGACACCAATTGGTGTTACCATGGCAACGTTCTCGAGTATTTCTGGAATAGAAATCACTAAAACGGGGAGTTGCACAAACTTACATTGAAAATATTTTCTAGTCTTCCAAAGCTCAATAGGCAGAGTACCCATGATACAAATCACCCGCTCCTTCAACATGACATTTCGATGAATTCATCACTAATAAGGTACACGGCGTCCAGAACTGAGGTAGAAAAATTCCCTTGGAAGGGTGAATACATAAATATGTGGCACTAACAGCTTTATATATGGCATGTGGATGGACTAACCGTTGAGTGCGCTGGTGCAAGCCATGTGGCATTTAACTTCATACGACCAAATGCCTCCTTTGTAGAGTCACGATTCAGCATTATGTCTACATCAGTAACAATCAGTA
This sequence comes from Urechis unicinctus, assembly GCA_034190875.2. Taxonomy (NCBI): domain Eukaryota; kingdom Metazoa; phylum Annelida; class Polychaeta; order Xenopneusta; family Urechidae; genus Urechis; species Urechis unicinctus. The sequence continues at coordinate 77,023,396 of CM067354.1, forward strand.
ACATCTACTTTATCTCCCCCAGAACCAAGACTCACTTAATTGCATGATCACTTTATAACACCAATTAACTGTTCAAGCTTTAGTGTAATGATTACAGGTTATTGTGTATATATATAAATATATATATGCATATAGAAATATGTATATAGAAATATATATAAATACATATATTCAAATACATGCATAAATAAACACATGTATATATATATATATGTATATGTATATATATATATATATATATATATATAGAGAGAGAGAGAGAGAGAGAGAGAGAGAGAGAGAGAGAGAGAGGGGTATGTGTGTATACATATATAAACGCCTGCGTTTCTGTCCCTTATACCGCGTCCTACTCGTCCGTCTCTCCCCACTCACTCATTGTGTGTATCTGGATGACATATTTCCTCTCGTCAAGCATAATGTAATCCAGTCATTTGAATCGACATTTAACTTGAGGAGCAATAGCCTCAAATATGGGTGGAATACAAGCTTCTCTTAAATTATTATTTAGACATATTAGGTTGGTGACTCGTTTTACAATCAATCTGACCCTTGAATAGCATTCTAGCCCATATTATAGCCCATATTATATGAAAATATATTAAAAAGGCAATTTCGGATTCAAATGCTTGTATGACTAAAAATGTATGTACCTGGGTAGCAACATACCGAGTTTGTGATTAAACATATTTTATTTGCCTAAGTTTCTTAAGCGTTGTAGAATTTCAAATTAAGGAAGACATAATTGCATAAGAACTTGGTTCTGCAGCGCCTCCCTTTTATATATAGACCTCAATAAATCTAATATCGTTTTCGTGGCAAGCTATTCGGCGCTATTACCTCATGCATCAATTACGTCATTGTCCTTATGTAGTAAGTGTGATATGGAAAATGGTAAATTGCAACTCCGACGTTGATGGCAGTCGTAAGTGTTTGCAAAGAGCTACTGGTTTCGGGTTTTGCTGCACGCAGCCACATATTATGTAGACTAAAGGCTAGGTTGACGTTCATTCTTAATTGATGTCACGGAGAAGGTAACTGTTGTGGGTTGTAAAGAAAACATCACGCCCATTTATGTATATATAGTTTTTATACAGCAATTGTAAAAACGTTTTGGTAAGAATAAAAATAGGTCTGCCTAAGATTGCCCAGTCACTTATTGCCCTTTGCACGTCAGGACAAAGAATCAATGGTTAACAGCTGCTTGGCTTTCATATACTTTGAATTATGTCTATTTTAACATCCTTTGCTAAATGCATAATCCATTTGAATCAAGTGTATGTTTTTAGAGGCGATCTACCACGTATCTAAAAGGATGCCCTATTTACTATTTTCGCTTATATTACTATGTCAAGGTAGACAAGTGTTATAAATGTTTACTATGTTGGTTCATAATGCGACGTAGTACTGTCACAAACAACGCAAGGCATACACAGTGGAGTCAAAATTATTATGGGCCATGTTGCATTTTAATCGAGTCATGCCCTGTGCAAACACATAGAGTCACATAATCTACCTTATATAAACCCTGATGTAACAGCTGGCGATGTGATGATGCGCTCATCACATCACATTTTAGGCGTACGGCTCTAGTCATTCATGCTGCAACTTCTGATTTGAAGTCGGGATTCGATGCGATACATGGCAATACCTGACTTATCATTGTGTGGCACATTTAACACAAACAGCCCACAGACTCCATGAGCGTGGTTTCTCGCTGATAGCATTATGCAATGCTTGATTTGAGTAAACTGATTGCTCACGCAGAGAAACTTGTTGCACAAGTAGAAACCTTAATCTCGTTATATTTGATGACTTTCAACTAAGTGAGCGTGTCACAGGCGAGTCGTACGCCAAGTAGTTGAATTCTTTAAGTTCCGCATCCTGGTTGTCGAGACGAAGTATCGGAGCCTAGTAGATAATGCTGCAGTCAGACATGGTATTGAAAACAGCTTCCCAGACTCTGTTGGGCAAATAAGATCATGCATCCATCACATGACGTCACAGTGAGGATCTCAGGGATCGATATTTAGCATGTGCCCGACGATTGCGTAGGTCACGTGTTGGAGAGGTAGTTGATTGGATTAACTAAGCCAGTTTATTTGATACATCTCCTCGCGGTGTTTGTATTGCGCAGCACAACAAGCTTTATTTATTTGTCCACGTAAATCATGCTGTCTGACATCCCCAGCAAGTCACGCAAGCATGCCAGGTCACACGCAAAAAGTCCGTGTGTTGTTGTGCACCCATTGCAGACTTCCTATGAGTTAATTACCCATTTGTTATAAACCACGAGAGGATTTTGGTTGCAATACATGATTCATGGTATCAATTGTTTGTACGGGGATGTTGCGCTGGATCGAACCTACCTGTGATTTAGAGTAGGTATTCGAAGAGGCAGACATGTTATTGCAGAACCCCATCAGGTACAACTTCTCTTACATCACTATACGTCATTATTAATGGTGACGATTATAGTGAACACATCAAAACAACTCATCTTTTTACAGACAAATGGGGAACTTTCATCGACAGACAAAAGTAAAATACCTTTTTGAAGCGATACTTATTTCCACGCTGGATAATGGCACCTGTCGGAGGCTTCCACTTGTCCTTGCTGACTAATGGACAGACGCTTTTTTTCACTCTTTAGATCTGATATTTCAAAGTCTATTCAGAGCACACCACATGTCATTGTTATATGGCGCTAATTCCCAATGAATCAAGCCATGCATTCAGGGTATATCACGTGAAGGTCATTCCCATTAATGGATTCCATAATATGCTGTCCATTAACGGATGTTAAGTAAATTATGAATGATTTCATCAATGTTTTGTTCTGCGACACAAATACAACATGTGCGTATGTGCAGTAGAACGTTTGTTATTCGAGTGTATGGTCGGTCGATATAGTTTAAGAAATGGCAATACAAAGGCTTGAATGGATCACATTGTAACTGACAAGATGCGTTCTTAATGAATATCCTACTTGGCTTCACAAAGCGAGTACTTGTAGAATAATGAGCCACATCGGATGCTTCAATTAGATTATATGTACCATGTTAACTTTGTTGTTATCATTTTCCATAGCTAAACATCATAACTAAACAGGCCGTCTTTCACAATCTCTGTTAAACAATTTTGGTCCACGATTCATTAACTTATATAGTTCCAGAAGCACGAATCATTTCCCGTTGTAACAGACGTCTCTCTGAATACGCACTTAGTGGGGACCTTAACGATTCAGTCATCATATTGTCTCCTCAGCAGCTACCTGATGCTACACGGCTGACTTCTCTCGCTTATATAATGTGCACCAATCATTTAAACAGATAAGTCAAAAGTAAGGTGGAATGTAGATACATTTCTATTCTGAAATAGGGCACACTATTGTAATCGTGGGGCATCCATCGCAACTTTGGGAAGTTCTCAGCGGGTTAATATTTGGTAATAATATTCAGATATTGAAGTACTTTGGGGATATCTCCCTGCGCATACACGTCAATTACATAGATATAGTCTACTCTATTAGGTTGAAGGTAGTTGCCATTGTCATTTGTCTACGATGGAAGCGGATCTATGAGTTCATGATAGAGGTCCATGGTGTCAATGTGGAAATTCCATAAGGCGGTCAATTTGAAAAATAAAAACTCTCATCTGTCGTCGACTGTTCTATTCCTGGTTAATCTGTTTGACTTGAAAGAGCTTTCATCGACAAGCGCAGATGGTGTGTGGGTTGATGTCAGAATTGCAGGCTGCTTGTACTAGTCTGACATCCTGGCGCGATGGTCGTAAGGGCTCTCCGTACATATGATTCTATACACGGATAATTTTGAAGTTGATTGTATATGTCTCGATCTGACGAAAAGCATTATACTAGAGGTTCGTTGATCTTGACCCATGTGCTGGATATTAATTATTTGATAACGATCATAGATAAATCGGGATTATATCAAAACCAGAGGCTGTAAAGGAATGATGGCAATGATGGCATTTTCTATATGCTATTAACGCAGTGCAAGACACTTTGAAATGGAGTCACAATCGGTCGTCAGGGTTATCTGGTTTAGTCATATACAGCAAATATGTAAGCCACGTGAGTTTTTTGAGCAAAATATTAATTATCATCGTTTGTTTTAAAAACGCCTGTCCATGTCGTAAAACCACAATGGTCTCATCATAGATCAATCGAATGGCAATCCCGTTCATTGGGATTAATTGTCAGGTTTCATTTGCAGATTAGACGTGCAATGTAGCAGCAATATGAGGTCAGGAGCAATGGAGATAGATGAGGAGTAATCGGCGATCCTTGAAGCTTTGCTTTGGTTGAGATTGGGGTCTGACATATATCGAAGTTTGATTGAATTTACGTCATGTATCAGACATAACTGCGACCTTTAATCATTTGGCCATGTCATGTAGGATTTGAAAAGGTTCCAAGTCATGACATTAGTAAATATTATAATCACAAATAGGGCTGATGCAGACATCATCTGGACATGACTTCAGTGAACTGCATATCACTCATATTTCCCACCGTGAGAACTACAACACCTGTCAGTGTGTAGCTGATATCAGGACGCTGTATCATCGGTGAGAACTACCATACCTGTCAGTGTGTAGCTGATATAAGGACGCTGTATCATCGGTGGGAATTATTACTACCATAGAATGATTAAGTTTTGCCAGCCTCACTTTATACATCGACCATATATCAAGGGTGTTTTATGATGCCAATATTATCTGGACATCGCTACAATCCCCACAATATCGCTAATTATTCTCAACCTAAGAACTGCCATATCTGCCAGAATTTAACTCATACCACGATGGTGTTTCATCTGTGGAAATTTATACTACAACCAAATTATCACGTTTAACCAGCTTCATTTGAAACATAGACTATGTATCAAAGGTGATATATGATACAAATATCAACTGGAAATGACTACATTGCCCAATGTATTATTCATATTTCGCTGAACTAAAAACTACGATATCCCGCCGAATTCAGCTGATATCTGGACGATGTATCGTCTGTGAGAATTGATAATACCACTGAATTTGTATGTTTTACCCATAGGGAAAGTTTAGTCAAGGTCCCCTAGCCTGATGGCTGCGGGCGCTGTTTACATGTTACTGATATTCAATAGTCTCGCCTTCAGCTCTAGGCGAGCTTAATGTCTTGAGCTGGACAGGCATCCCAGATTTGGGATGCTCCAATCACAAGCCGTGTCTCTCGGTCACTCTCGGGTACTTTTTAGTCGTTGTCTCCCATTGGTTAGTTCTACAAGTTCCGAAGAACTTGTCCAACCGGCCGAGTGATTTTTATGAGCCGGGCACACATTCTACAACACTCCGATTTGTTGTTTCACGCTGAGTGGCATCGTTAATCACACATTCGGCGAGAGAAGCAGACTGGTTCTTTTTAACTTACTATCATGTAAACATACTATCGTGCAGCTAAGCGATTAAAGCGCTTGTTATGGTGCCAATTTGAACTTTTGAGACGCCCCATAATTCCAGAAGACATTCAATGTGTTCTCATTGGACGCAGACCACTACAATGTCCAGACGTCACATAGAACCGAGGGTGTGTATCACAAGCCAGTTCCAAGAGCCAGACGCGTGCAATTAAGGTCAATCCGGGTCGCAACCTTTGCTATGATTGGTCACGAAGATTAACGAACGTGTCTAATGAATATTCGGACGCGCCACTTTTTAAGAGCTGGTCGTGTCGTAGACTCAAAGGGCGAGAAGCGTAGCGGAACCCCTGGAGTCTGGGACGCAGACTATGGAAAGTTGCTATTCGGCTAAAATAGCGTTTGCCCTCGGGTCAAGTGACTACGCATGCGTAACTTCATCGTCTTCTGGTATTATCGCTCAAACTCCGCCCGTTTTCAGCTAATAATGCCAAGTAGCGCTTTCTGAGAGCCATATTTGGTATATAGTTCACGTCCCGGGCAAAATCAGCAATCAGACTTAACAACGGCCTTAGAAATGACAGGAGCCACATGTTGGACTGAGTGTTACATTAGCAACAGTAGTAGGGGGTTGATCAGGGAAGTTTTTTTTCACAAAAGAATTTTCATGATTTTTTACTTTGATCACTTTAGCTCAATAATATCATTGAGCTTATTTCTTACTACCGGCCATCATGGTCAATGCGCTAGTCGTCATCTAGCACGTCATAGGACTCACCTTAAAAACGTTGTGGCAGAGCTTTAATGGCAGCCGCAATCTGTCTGTGGAGTGAACTCCCAGGACTGCATGGTCGGTTTCAAGTCCAAGCTCAAAACACGCGTTTCCATCCGTGAGTCTCTGGATGCTTGTAAGTCCAGATACAAACACAATACAAATTTAAGCAATAAATTCTTTACACATTACATTTATCGCATCAAATTAGTGGACCGCAGGTAAAAGGTTAAATGGAGTCTTCTTACGTGATTATGACGTCGGGACAGCGACGTTGTCGTCAAGTCATGACGTCATGTTAATAGCCTTCAAACCCAAGATATCATCAAACTTACATTCCCGATAATCGAAAGCAACGCATTCCCTATTACCACTCACTGCGAATGTGAATATGACTCTCTGCATTTAAGCCTACGACGTGATTTGGAGAAGTGTATTAACTTATGTCAGGTAACATATTAAGTAACGCGATCATGGTAAGTCAACAATTCCCAGATCGTTGTTCGTTATGACGATTGGCGTCATAGCGGGCGATAGATGTACGCTATGATCTCTTCTTTTACCGATTAAGCCTATGTTTATCATAACATATCTACATGCTCGCAAGTCACACATGAGAGTGGAAACCAAAAATGAATGAGAACGACAAATGCCCCTACCGTTTAAGAAATCCTGTCAAAAGTGGATGCTTACGCACTATCTATTGGGTATATGTTAAAGACGGGCTTTATTGCGAATGGAAAAGGCATCTCATTCACTTAATCGACGGCGATTTCGGTAACCTGGTGATGGTCAAGGATTTCTCTTGTAACTCCGTTTTGAATCATGACGCATCAGTCTCGTCACAGGCAAAACAAGCAGCTCATTGTCTGTTTCAACATCTTCCGTCACATTGAGGTGATGAATATTGAGTGATGACGATGATGATCTTGACGACGACGACGACGACGACGATGATGATGATGATGATGATGATGATGATGATGATGAAAGTGGTGGTGGTGGTGTGGTAGTGTGGTGGTGGTGGTGATGATGGTGGTGGTGGTGGTGGTGGTGATGGTGGTGATGGTGATGGCGATGGTGGTGGTGGTGGTGGTTGTAGTGGTGGTGGTGATGGTGGTGGTGGTGGTGGGGGTGGTGTGGTGGTGGTGGTGGTGGTGGGTGGTGTGGTGATGGTGGTGGTGGTGGTGGTGGTGGTGATGATGATGTGGGTGGTGGTGGGTGGTGGTGTGGTGGTGGTGGTGGTGGTGATGGTGGTGGTGTGGTGGTGGTGTGGTGGTGGGTGGTGGTGGTGGTGGTGGTGGTGGTGGTGGTGGTGGTGGTGGTGGTGGTGGTGATGGTGGTGGTGGTGGTGGTGGTGTGGTGGTGGTTGTGGTGGTGGTGGTGGTGGTTGTGTGGTGGTGGTGGTGGTGGTGGTGATGATGGTGGTGATGGTGGTGATGATGATGGTGGTGGTGGTAGTGGTGGTGGTGGTGGTGGTGGTGATGGTGGTGGTGGTGGTGGTGGTGTTGATGGTGGTGATGGTGGTGGTGGTGATGATGGTGGTGGTCAATGATGATGATGATGATGATGATGATGATTATTGGCGAAAAGTGACAATAAAAAACTAGGTTATAGCAACCTATGACCATCATTACTCCATCATTGCAAAGTCCAGTTCCGTAAATATGTCAACGCAAATGTGCGTGGAAACACACAGATTGCGTATATTTCAGATTTACTGTGGTGCAAAAATTCATCAATTACCTCTGCGACGAAGCTTTCATTTACCCCTCTGGCACTACAGCAACGAGAAATTTCCATAAATTGTTTAAATCTAATTGTTTACTTTTTAATTATATCGATCTTGTCTTGCTAGTGTTTCATATTTTCCGCCTTCCGTTAAGACATCCTCATCAGGCATCGCTCTGTTTGCTTCCTTTCCCACAAACCTTCGCTCTTCCGCTCCCATAATCCTATATATACCATATTTTGCATATTTGTATATAACAACCTTAATGTCATCGTTTACCTACGCGTGGTTTCATAGATTCAAGTCGTTCTTGAGTTCGACTTCAAATATTTATTCCAACTTACATTGATAGCTTGTCTATGTGTGCCAAAATATTGAACCTCCCTGCGTTAAAAGTCAGTCAAATTATCGAAAGTATTTGTACAAGGAATATTTATTGAATATGGGATTGCGCAGAACCAAGATGCAATCACTTGGAACTATTTTCTCAACTTATCGGCTCATCCGCTTTCATGGGACGAGTAAATGGGATCACAGGAAGTGCAAATTCAGATCTGGTTGCCATTTTTACCTGTTAATTGTATTAACCAGGTAATACGCACTGAGCCAATATATACCTTTTGTGTTAGTAATAAGATAAACAGGGAATGGTGTAGCTTACGAGTGAGCCGATTAACTCCGACTACCCTGATACAAGCATTTTGCATCCGAGTGTTTCTGCGCCTGCGCACTGTGGGCACTATATCTGTAGCGCCGGCTTGTATGGAGGGGTTTGGGTGGGGCGTGACTTACGAGTTATAACTGAGGTTGGATTACGAAACTTCATTTAGGCTGGAGTTCCTCGAATTGTTTTTAAAGTGATGTCATGTAATGAGGTTTTAATATTTATGACCACCTGTGTCACCGGATGAGTGAGTGAGTGAGTGAGTGAGTGAGTGAGTGAGTGAGTGAGTGAGTGAGTGAGTGAGTGAGTGAGTGAATGAGTGAGTGAGTGAGTGAGTGAGTGAGTGAGTGAGTGAGTGAGTGAGTGAGTGAGTGAGTGAGTGAGTGAGTGAGTGAGTGAGTGAGTGAGTGAGTGAGTGAGTGAGTGAGTGAGTGAGTGAGTGAGTGAGTGAGTGAGTGAGTGAGTGAGTGAGTGAGTGAGTGAGTGAGTGAGTGAGTGAGTGAGTGAGTGAGTGAGTGAGTGAGTGAGTGAGTGAGTGAGTGAGTGAGTGAGTGACTGACTGACTGACTGACTGACTGACTGACTGACTGACTGACTGACTGACTGACTGGCTGAATTACAAAGTGCGCGATTGAATGATATGGTCAGTGACGGAAACATTCAAATAATTTGGAAACCCTATCGTGAATATGAAAAGATGTTTTTCGCGAAATAAATATCAATTATATAAAATAATTAAACCATGAAAGAAGGCCAACTAAAAGGAATCAATTTCATCAGTCACAAGACAATCGTAATATGATCATTTCTCTCTTCTATCTCTTCCTCTCAAACAGAGCATTTGACGCCGACAATGAAAGCTGTTAAGAGAGCCGAGAAAATGACGTCAGGTATGTCAATAAACACCATCAGGTTCTTCAAGACAACAAATCTGAGCTGACATCTAGCATTCATCCAAAGGAGTCTGCCTTCTTTTATGGAAACCAATCAAGACTTCGCTCACAAACATTCATCACTTTATGTGCCCGCAGAGATTGGGATATTGAACACGAGGCGCAAATTAACCAATGGGGAAACAAAGGTGAGGGCTGGTGCGCTATAAAGGTGTGCTTTGATGTTACTGTCGTTTGATCAGTGTCGGGGAATGGGGTTATAATTCTTGGTTCAAGCTCTTTACGACCCGCCGTCATATATAGACCTTGCTTGCCCCGGCCTGTTGGCATATGTCATCGCTGCTGCTTACAATCAGACCTCATGGGAAATGAGAACCTTTAAAAAACCCAGCGAGAGGGGTTGGCTAACCTTGGGGTGTAGTAACTGTGACTTGGGTTGACAGCGGGCTTAAAGTGGGATGGGCTGACAGCGGCGTGGGCTGACAGCGGGATGGGAAGAAAGTAGGGTGGGCTGGCAGATGAGTGGGCTGAAAGTGGTGTGGGCTGACAGCGGGTTGGGCTGACAATGATGTGAGCTGACAAGGTGGTGGGCTGACAATGATGTGAGCTGACGAGGTGGTGGGCTAGCAAACAGACATCGTCTTGGAATTGATGACGTCTCTGGGAAAATATTTTATCTTTTTAGAACCAACAACAATAGCATGTAGTATAAACTGCCTCTTGCCGAACTCGGAGAGAATGGCTGCGACCGTTAACAAATACAATCTTTTCAATGTCTCTCAACAGTTGAGCCACAAACTCCACAGCCATCTGCTGGGTATATCCAATATGGTATTCGTGCCTGCCACAGCTGACTAGGATGTCATGGTTTCTTCAATAGCGGGCATTGTCTCAGTGAGGATAATCCGAATATCCAGCATATCCAAACGGCTCCCTCCACCTTACATGCCAACAGATAACCAGTCCCAATCTAAGCTACATCTTTTCATTTCGTCACGCCACTTTAATTGGGAAAAATTTATTTCCAGTTAGGCAGACGTCGACGACTTTACATGCGCGTGTGACTGACCGTGGTCACGTGGCGCTTCTATCGCGCCTGCGCCGTCACAACAACAAGCGATACCGATGTGTGAATGATGTCAAGACCAGCGCTCGGAAATAGGGCTCGGAAATAGCGCTCAGAAGCGTGACATCGGCCTCTCGATCTGGGGGAAGCGCTAACTTATCAATACACCTCTCGTATTCCCGTTCAGCGTGATTCGTTACCATTCATCCACCAGGTGTAATAAATACCACACCTGAGGCTGATTAATCCACCTGGGTTCCTTTACCACATTGCTCTGATTTTCCCTCCTTATTAAGCGCAGTAAACATATTTGTCGCTGAATAAAAAATATTGATTTTTTTTTATTTGGCAATTTGTATTTAAGAGCTTGCTATGGATTTGTATTGATTGGGGCTGGGGATGATAAGGGCTGCATATTCATTTTTTCCCACGGCGTATTATCGATGGGATGGGTCATACAGCACAATCATAATTATTCAGATTGAATGCATAAATTCCCGAATCATAAGAAAATAACAAGCCAAGATTTGTACACATGAGTGGAATTGATAGACGGCTCTTAAGGCAATGTATCGCCTCCTCCTCAGCAATGGAAATATGTCCGTTATATGGAGGCGTTTTATAATCACGTGCTCTTTAAGCACAGGTGTCTATAATCAGTATATTCACTTGACTTTTTCTACTCCAAAGACATGTTCATATGCATATATAGTTTATGTGTAAATATATCCGCCCACATTTACCATATTGTTGCTTTTATTTGTTTTTTGTTCGCTTCAATCTTAAACTCCATGTAAGAATCACAATTAGCATTACAAGTGTTTTAGTCTAGGAGTGGAGTGGTTGAATGTATGTGATTTATATTGTTTTCTTCCAGCGAACGAACGACGTTATCCAGTAAACATAGGCACACACCTGAGAACTTTCGTCCCACTTACATCTACAATACAGATCACTGTAACAACTCCGGTAAGAGATCATCAGGTGTGCATTCAAAGCACGCCAGGTATTCGTAGCGGCTGATCAGAAGCAATCCTAGAGCGGTCTAACAGGCCTCTTATTCACACCTCCACAAACTCGTCACTGCCAATGTATCTAGTAACTAAGAAGGTCAATATTGGGCCCAACAAGGTTGACTGTTGACCCAGCTCTCTAGGAATCAGTATAGGTGACCAGAGCCAATCCAGGTGTGATAGCAATTCATCATCATACCTTTATGCTACCTGATCCAATGTATACCCTCTGCATTCTCTCATTGAGGAAGGACGCGCGTTACAGAGGCGGTGGTATGTTGAGGGCCGGGTAGCTGGGTCTATGCGTGGGTTAGTTTAACACACCTGCGCCATACTGCTAGTTACGATATGTTAATTAGTGGGGGTGGATAGGTATGTGGCAGGTGGGTGGCGACGATCAGAGGCATAGTGTGGCACCGCTGTGGAATAGGAGGTGTTCGGATTCCGAACTCTGGCTTCCGGTTGTGTCATTCAATATAGGGTGATCGTAATGCCTAACACTACCCAGCAGACCGGAGTAGCGCATCAGATTGAGTAACCGTTGCTCGGAAAACTAACAATCGGATCCGAGCGCCTGTTAGACAATTTGTGCAACCCCAAAGCCATATCGACAGAAGAAGACATTTTATTGAATCCACAATTTTAGATGGAAAGACATGGTCTATAGGTGTCGGCATGCAAGAGAGAGGGATGTGGATAGTGAAGTTTATCGCCATGCAAGAGAGAGGGATGTGGATAGGGAAGGTTATCGGCATGCAAGAGAGAGGGATGTGGATAGGGAAGTTTATCGGCATGCAAGAGAGAGGGATGTGGATAGTGAAGGTTATCGGCATGCAAGAGAGAGGGATGTGGATAGGGAAGTTTATCGGCATGCAAGAGAGAGGGATGTGGATAGTGAAGGTTATCGGCATGCAAGAGAGAGGGATGTGGATAGTGAAGGTTATCGCCATGCAAGAGAGAGGGATGTGGATAGGGAAGGTTATCGGCATGCAAGAGAGAGGGATGTGGATAGGGAAGTTTATCGGCATGCAAGAGAGAGGGATGTGGATAGTGAAGGTTATCGGCATGCAAGAGAGAGGGATGTGGATAGTGAAGGTTATCGGCATGCAAGAGAGAGGGATGTGGATAGGGAAGTTTATCGGCATGCAAGAGAGAGGGATGTGGATAGGGAAGTTTATCGGCATGCAAGAGAGAGGGATGTGGATAATGAAGTTTATCGGCATGCAAGAGAGAGGGATGTGGATAGGGAAGGTTATCGGCATGCAAGAGAGAGGGATGTGGATAGGGAAGGTTATCGGCATGCAAGAGAGAGGGATGTGGATAGGGAAGGTTATCGGCATGCAAGAGAGAGGGATGTGGATAGGGAAGTTTATCGGCATGCAAGAGAGAGGGATAGGGAAGTTTATCGGCATGCAAGAGAGAGGGATGTGGATAGGAAGTTTATCGGCATGCAAGAGAGAGGGATGTGGGAAGTTTATCGGGCATAGGGAAGTGGATAGGAAGGTTATCGGCATGCGAGAGAGAGGGATGTGGATAGGGAAGGTTATCGGCATGCAAGAGAGAGGGATGTGGATAGTGAAGTTTATCGCCATGCAAGAGAGAGGGATGTGGATAATGAAGGTTATCGGCATGCAAGAGAGAGGGAGGTGGATAATGAAGGTTATCGCCATGCAAGAGAGAGGGATGTGGATAGTGAAGTTTATCGCCATGCAAGAGAGAGGGATGTGGATAGTGAAGTTTATCGCCATGCAAGAGAGAGGGGTGTGGATAGGGAAGGTTATCGGCATGCAAGAGAGAGGGATGTGGATAATGAAGGTTATCGGCATGCAAGAGAGAGGGATGTGGATAATGAAGTTTATCGGCATGCAAGAGAGAGGGATGTGGATAGTGAAGTTTATCGCCATGCAAGAGAGAGGGGTGTGGATAGGGAAGGTTATCGGCATGCAAGAGAGAGGGATGTGGATAGGGAAGGTTATCGGCATGCAAGAGAGAGGGATGTGGAGTTTATCGGCATGCAAGAGAGAGGGGTTATCGGCATGCAAGAGAGAGGGATGTGGATAGGGAAGGTTATCGGCATGCAAGAGAGAGGGATGTGGATAGGGAAGGTTATCGGCATGGAAGAGAGAGGGATGTGGATAGGGAAGGTTATCGGCATGCAAGAGAGAGGGGTGTGGATAGGGAAGGTTATCGGCATGCAAGAGAGAGGGATGTGGATAGGGAAGGTTATCGGCATGCAAGAGAGAGGGAGGGATAGGGAGGTTATCGGCATGCAAGAGAAGATGTGGATTTATCGGCATGCAAGAGAGAGGGATGTGGATAATGAAGTTTATCGGCATGCAAGAGAGAGGGATGTGGATAATGAAGTTTATCGGCATGCAAGAGAGCAGGATGTGGATAGAGGAAGTTTATCGCCATGCAAGATAGAGGGGTGTGGATAGGGAAGGTTATCGGCATGCAAGAGAGAGGGATGTGGATAGGGAAGGTTATCGGCATGCAAGAGAGAGGGATGTGGATAATGAAGTTTATCGGCATGCAAGAGAGAGGGATGTGGATAGTGAAGTTTATCGCCATGCAAGAGAGAGGGATGTGGATAGGGGGGTTAGGCATGCAAGAGAGGCATGCATAGAGAGAGGGATGTGGATGTGGATAGGTTATCGGCATGCAAAGAGAGAGGGATGTGGATAGGGAAGGTTATCGGCATGCAAGAGAGAGGGATGTGGGTAGGGATAGGGAAGGTTATCGGCATGCAAGAGAGAGGGATGTGGATAGGGAAGGTTATCGGCATGCAAGAGAGAGGGATGTGGATAGGGAAGGTTATCGGCATGCAAGAGAGAGGGATGTGGATAGGGAAGGTTATCGGCATGCAAGAGAGAGGGGTGTGGATAGGGAAGGTTATCGGCATGCAAGAGAGAGGGATGTGGATAGGGAAGGTTATCGGCATGCAAGAGAGAGGGATGTGGATAGGGAAGGTTATCGGCATGCAAGAGAGAGGGATGTGGATAGGGAAGGTTATCGGCATGCAAGAGAGAGGGATGTGGATAGGGAAGGTTATCGGCATGCAAGAGAGAGGGATGTGGATAGGGAAGGTTATCGGCATGCAAGAGAGAGGGATGTGGATAATGAAGGTTATCGGCATGCAAGAGAGAGGGATGTGGATAGGGAAGGTTATCGGCATGCAAGAGAGAGGGATGTGGATAATGAAGTTTATCGGCATGCAAGAGAGAGGGATGTGGATAGGGAAGGTTATCGGCATGCAAGAGAGAGGGATGTGGATAATGAAGTTTATCGGCATGCAAGAGAGAGGGAGGTTGTGGCATGCAAGAGAGAGGGAAGGTTATCGGCATGCATGCAAGAGAGAGGGATGTGGATAGGGAAGTTTATCGGCATGCAGAGAGAGTGGGATGTGGATAGGGAAGGGATGTTTATCGGCATGCAAGAGAGAGGGATGTGGATAGGGAAGTTTATCGGCATGCAAGAGAGAGGGATGTGGATAGGGAAGGTTATCGGCATGCAAGAGAGAGGGATGTGGATAGGGAAGTTTATCGGCATGCAAGAGAGAGGGATGTGGATAGTGAAGGTTATCGGCATGCAAGAGAGAGGGATGTGGATAGGGAAGTTTATCGGCATGCAAGAGAGAGGGATGTGGATAGTGAAGGTTATCGGCATGCAAGAGAGAGGGATGTGGATAGTGAAGGTTATCGCCATGCAAGAGAGAGGGATGTGGTTAGGGAAGGTTATCGGCATGCAAGAGAGAGGGATGTGGATAGGGAAGTTTATCGGCATGCAAGAGAGAGGGATGTGGATAATGAAGGTTATCGGAGAGAAGTTGTTAAACTAGAAAGTGATTATTCCAAGGAGGCTGCTGTTCACAGGGAAAGTTGTAATTCTAGAAGGTGGTTATTGTAGGAGGTGGTTATTCTAAGAGCTGGTTATTCCTGGAGGTGGTTATTCTAGCGAAGTGGTTGGTAGTTCGTGGTTATTCCAGGTGGCTAATTATCGAACCCGAGTTCTTCCAGTGAGATGGTTATTCCAGAGTCTATGCGTGTGTGAGTGTATGTGCGTGTGTTCGGTGTGGTTATTCAAATGAAATAGCTATTCCAGAGAGTTTTTTTATTCCAGGGAGGTGGTTATTTTAGAGAGGTGGTTATTTTAGGGAGATTGTAATTTCAGAGGGTAGTTATTTCAGAGAGGTGTTAGGGAGTTGATTATTCTTGCTGTGTTCAGCGGGGTAGTTCATCCAAAGAGGTCATCGACACAGGCTGTAATTGTTAACGAGGAAAAGATACTAATAGGAGGTGGTTAGTCGAGGGAATGGAGCATTGTTGTCATGATTGTGTTTTGGTCGCTGTATGGAAGAAGTTTGGTCTTAGAAGTGGCCTCTATTTCATCGTTGCTGAAATAGCCACGTGCAAAAAGTCGCAATAGAGGGGTAATCGTTGTGGTGAGGTGTTTGTTAAGACGGAAGTGGCTGTCATCAGGAACTAACCGTTACTTAGACTTGGTCTTTAAAGGTTGATTTGATTTTACATATACGGTATCAGCTCTGCACGAAGGTGATTCCCCGGGTATAGAGATCAATGCATCCTCTCATCGGGTTGGTATTCAGAGTGATTCTACTGTAAATAACTCGATAATGCAACTGCTTCCGGGAGTACAGCTTTCAGACATACATCCATTAGAAATACCTTTATGAAACCGTCCAGTTCGGGCCGGGCATCCATTAATAAAGGATATTTCCTAACCAGGGGGGGGGGGGGGGGGAGCGGTGGGTGTTGGCTGAAGTAGAGCACGTGGATCGTGGTGCTAGCTGGCGTCCGTCTGTACGCGTGGTATGGAAGCGTTCATTGGAGCTGTTATGATAGGTAATTTGTTCATTAGTGGAGTTGCCGGACAATATTGACCCTTAATGGGTGGGCCTGGGAGGGAGGGTTAGGTGCGTGTTTGAAGTGGGAGGGTTGGGTGCGTGTTGGGGGTGGAAGGGTTGGGTGCGTGTGGGGGTGGGAGGGTTGGGTGCGTGTTGGGGGTGCGTGTTGGGGGTGGGGGTGGAAGGGTTGGGTGCATGTTGGGGGTGGGAGGGTTGGGTGCATGTTGGGGGTGGGAGGGTTGGGTGCGTGTTGGGGGTGGAAGGGTTGGGTGTGTGTTGGGGGTGGGAGGGTTGGTTTGGTGTGTGTGGGGGTGGGAGGTTGGGTGCGTGTTGGGGGTGGGGAGGGTTGGGTGCGTGTTGGGGGTGGAGGGTTGGGGTGTTTGGGGTGGGAGGGTTGGGGTGCGTGTGGGGGGTGGGAGGTTTTTGTGTTTGGGGTGGGAGGGTGGGTGCATGATGGGGGTGGGAGGGTTGTTTTTGCGTGTTGGGGGTGGAAGGGTTGGGTGTGTGTGGGGGTGGGAGGGTTGGGTGCATGATGGGGGTGGGAGGGTTGGGTGCGTGTAGAGGGTGGAAGGGTTGGATGCGTGTTTGAGGTGGGAGGGTTGGGTGCGTGTTTGAGGTGGGAGGTTGGGTGCGTGTTTGAAGTGGGAGGGTTGGGTGCGTGTTTGAGGTGGGAGGGTTGGGTGCGTGTTTGAGGTGGGAGGTTGGGTGCGTGTTTGAAATGGGAGGGTTGGGTGCGTGTTTGAGGTGGGAGGGTTGGGTGCGTGTTTGAGGTGGGAGGGTTGGGTGCGTGTTGGCGTGGGGTGTTGGCATAAGTTTATTGGGTTATCCGCAAATAACGGACCCGTACAAAGTAATAAACGGTCTTTACTGGCTACTTGACACCACTTCTCTGAAGCATTCTAGTCAGGTCTGGGGTGAAATATCTCTGGGAATATCAAACTTAAATAGTTATTTAGAGAATATTTGGGGCTGTGATATGTGGATGAGTCTAAAATTACTAGTATGTTCACAATTCGAATTCGATTTTAAAGTACTTTGATGCTAAAATGCGGATTGTATTCCATAATTTGGACAATTCATTAATCAAGTAAAACTTAAATCTAGCGTCTGAATGAACTTCGATACGTTTATTCATCAAATAAAGCTTTGATTTGGCGTCTGTTTTAACTTTTCTGATTTGTTAGTGATAAAATTCAACCCTTCACAGATACGCTACGTATAGTCATTTATCGAATCACCTGTTTTGCTTAAATAAAGGAATAAGCAACCATTTGAATTCTGATTCAACGTACCCGTGTTCTGAAATCGGCTTCGATATTAAACCCGACATATTTCTGCAAACAAAACTAGGAGATCAACTTCCGGTCCTCATAGTTGATGCGTAAAAGATTGGCGCTTAAGTTTAACGCCTACAATTAGTGCGTCGAAGCTCATGTCAAGAAGTAAGTGAACCTTAAATTGCGATCAGCGCGCCAGTAAGTTGTGACGCCACACCAGAGCTTGCGTTTGTTCCACAATGCCCACAAACAAACCTGTCGAGTTCGCCGAAGATCTCGCCGACGAAACTGGACAATGAAATAAGGCCCGTTTGGTCGACAACGAGAAACCAGGTGGAAGCAAGCTTGTTACTTCTCGGACCACCCTACCGCTGGTCAATTTCAGGCAATTTTCTCTCTGAATGGTAGCCATTACTGGGTTGCGTAAGCCACCCCGGGCCATATTAGGCCGAGCACTAGTCCTGAATCGAAACTCACGATATAGCTTTCACCCGAGTCCCTTGTTCTTGCCCCCACCCCCACCTCCCTCCCTCCCTCCCTCTCTCCCTCTCCGAGTCCCATCGTTGGCCTCTTTGCTTCGGCGCTGGCTGCCCAGACAAGCTTCATGTTAACTGAAATCCCACCCGGTTCGCGGCCACCATTTAGGGACAAATTGAAAAGCGAACGTAATCTTTTGCGTAAACTTGAAGTGAGGGTCGATCCGGCTTACAAAAGCTCGGTTTCGGGAGGTCCGCGTGCAGTGGGAGCTTGAAGAACTCTGAGCTCCTGTTCCGGCAAAGTGATCTTGCCCTCAGGGTGGAGGAGGTGGGGAGGGAGTGAGGGTTGAAAAAGATGGTAATCGGTGGAGATACGCGGCTTTAAATTGACAACGTCATCATTGTTGCGAATGGCAACATTGATGCGAATCAGTGGCTATGTGTGAAGCAAACTGAAAGGGCAATAGTGTTGGCTTGAGGAGTGGGGTCGTCAGGCGCTACATGCTTCTTGTATTATTTGTCAAATTGCTTACAAATTATAGACATTTCATCGACTTCATTGAGACACGCGTTCATGAATACGCAGATAATATTTCTTAATTTCAACTCGTCTACTTCCAAGCTGCTTGCTGCGAAATACAATTAGCTAATCGCTGCCATATATGTTTGTAAAAAAAAATTGACTGCATTTTCAACGATTATGTATAGAGTGCCTTTATAATTATTCGACCCCGTGATCGTACTGCAAAACTAATCAACAGTTGCAAGCTTATATTCGCACTTCAATTGTGTGTGCACACTTCTTTAAAATATTACCTCGTCCGTCCTCTGCGTATCAAACAATAAAACGAAGTTCGACAAGAAAAAGATAATAGTTTATCGCAAAATATAAGTAGATATATTCTTAGAAGAAATATTCCCTGCTTAATTTCGATACTCAATCGCGATGTGGGTAGATTCAATCAACGCGGGATATTGACATGTTTGTTCAGACTGCTCATTCTCACTCGCCCGTGCGACTTAACCCACAATCCCAATCAAGCGTCTGTATAGAATGTAGGTGCTGATCGCTTTCAATGACGCATTGAAACAATGGCCGTGTTTATTCTGCCATCCGCCAGAAAAGCTGGCGAACATTCCGCATCTACCCGCCTTCACCGAGGCGCGTTTGACACCCGTCGTCTGCTTTCGATTCCGATTGTGAAATAAACAAGCAATCAAGCACCTAATTGTCGATTGCGTGTCACGTCAACGCGGAATTGTGAATACGGGGAGATTGTCAGCTAAATCCGAAGTCCTGCGTGTGATGAAAATGAACAATATTTAAAATAGGCATATAGGTTTGTTATATCTGAGGCGGAAAACAATGAAGTGGCATAGAGTATATTCTGATGGAAAGAAACAACATGTTCACATATTTTTTTTCGATTTGCATCTCTCAGATCAAACCCTCTGGGTAAATTGTGCGTATTGATTATATGTAACTCCATACCCGCTAAGTTCACATAGTTATCAAACGCAAAGAAATACATCACATTATTTTAGACACGCGCCGTTAAAAGAAACCAAAATCGCAGTCTGTCAGTTCGAGAAGTCAACATACAATAAATCTCCCCAAATTCTGAAGTGAAATCTTTCGAAATGAACACATCAAATACGGTTGCGGGAATCTATTTCATCCGTGAAAACAACCCGACCCGAGTGACGTAAGGGATTCGCGTGTCGTTTCAATATTGACTTGGTCCGTTCGTCCCACTTTGTCATCGACGTGTTAGGGATAGTGATGAAAGATTAAGTAAAATATTGTTGAGAACGAGTGATTATGTGAAAGTAACTATTATACGTGTATATAGACCTTATATCCTATGTCGTATGCCTCGAGGTATTGTTGTGAATAGGTAAGTCAATGGACGGTAAAGCTATAGAAAAATATTTTATAATTATACTCAATAGATCATAGTAATAATGACGATAAGAAATAATATTGATGACAACTTCGATGAAAATAATGATAATGATTATGTTAAACGTATGATTTCTGCGTTATATCTCGTCTCAACATAACATAGAAATGAAACCAGACAAGTGCCATCCAATCGCACACGTGCCTAGATCATCGCTATCACACATTACAGCGTACATAAACTCTCAAATTAGCGGAGTAATGCCATTAGCAAAGATAAGACGGTGTTCTGCGAGTCAAACGGTCTGTCTGATTTACATTAAAGCTGGTTATTCAACTCCGTAGTTAAGCTCATTGGCAGCAACCTACATATAAGCTGATAGGGAAATCGAATTTATTTTCTTGGCGATTTGGTGCAATTTTTATTTGGCTTCCATTTTGGTGTAGTTGCTACAATGACACGTTTATAAACCCTTCATTTAACGGGGAACACCAAATCTTTGATGATTAATCGATTAAAGGCGCACAGAAAATAGCCTCCGAACTTTGTTTACAAAAATATTCAAATGAATAGCGAACTGAATCAGTAATTACGCATGCGCAAAACTACCATTTTCTGGTATTACCGCTCGAATTCCGTCCGTTTGCAGCCTCGGATTTATTGTAAAGTCTACTGTGTGCTATATTTTGGTTGAAATTCACGTCACGTCAAAAATAAGAAATCGAAGTTTACAAAGGCCATCGAGTTTTTGGATATCATTACTAAATCTAGTAGGAAATCGATCGACGTATTTTTTTTAGAGCTGAATTTTTATGATTTTTGATGAAATGTACCTTTAAAATATCGTAATTCGGGTGGTACGTGTCACTGGTAATTTCGTCTGGCAGGTGTGATGAAGCCTGCATACATATCAATTCTGCTCAACCAAAATAAACAGAGGGGCCGTTCTGATAGTATCGCTAAAAAGTTCAGCTTGATTTGTTCTGCACAATGCTTGTAGAGATTGATGAATTGAAAGCTGATCAATGAACTTGAAATAAAGTCGAGACTGGCTACCACCCCCAACTCTGTTGGTCTGTTTATTATCATGCAGACAATCTTACTGGCCCGGGGACAACCTGTCAAAGATTTATTTTTCTTCCAAATTTGTCCAAGCGAGTGTGTTTCCGTCAAGATAACCCACTTAGATACCGAACTACATGTTTAGAAACAACGCGATCTCATGCGCTGCGGCTGATATTGAAACGCAGTTGGCAGTCGGAACTTATCATGGGTGTGTCCTTAATTAGCCGATATCCAATAACGGCGCGTTAAAAGCCACACGTGATCCATGACGCCCCGCCCACCGTCCGTTCTTCGGCTTGACCAAATTAACCCCTCTTGGTGATTGGCTGCCGCTGAGGGACTTCGATGTCTCTGATCGGTTATAACATTCCTTCTTCGTGCTGATATATCAATATTGACCAAACCACAGTCACCAAGCGCCCAGATTGCGTAGACATTTCGAAGAAGAAGACGCGATTCTATTTGGAGTTGTTTCCCCCTGATTTTATCTCCAAAAGAAGTTACCGTCAAGGATTATACCCAAGTTAAAACGGAGACCGACGTTTATTGGCGTAGACAGTGAGTGAACATCGTATCATTAGCATTTATTAAACAGACTTTACGAACGTCTCAAATCTTCGTCTTGCGTACTCACGATGATCAAAGACTCAACTACCAGACTACCACCGCCACTGGGCGCCCGAGATCCATCGGGCCTGCCGCTACCTCCTCCGATGAACTACATGATGACCGCTCCCGGTCATCCGGAGACGATGCCGATCACGTCCGGGGCGACCCTCCATCAACACCTGCCGTCCGACCACCCCTCGCATCATTACCCGAGTCACCTGCCTCATCATCATCATCTTTCCCATCACCACCAGCCTCTTCAAGGACTCTCTCACCCTCACGAGGCTCCAGTTATGTTGGCGACTCATTCCCCAGAAGACCCTACGCGTCGCCATATCGATGTTGACACAGATAACGCCGACGTCAAATCTGAGCACTCGTACCCCGGTGATAGAGTCGGCTCGTCCGTGGGAGGCGGCGATTGTGGGGACAGAACCTCGCCTAGCTCAACCATAGATCAAGATATTGAATTACCCGGCCAAGAACTTGCAGAGGACATCGATGTTAACAGCATGTCGGGAACGTCGACTCTCTCTCAACAAAAACGTCGATTTGCTGACGTCAAACCTCCATACAGCTACATCGCCCTCATCACCATGGCATTGGAGAGCGCAACTTCGGGAATGATGACCCTCAATGAGGTTTACAACTTCATCATGAACCGCTTCCCATACTTCAAAGAAAACCAACAGCGGTGGCAGAACTCGATCCGACATAATCTCTCCCTCAATGACTGCTTCGTCAAAGTTCCCCGAGCGCCGGGTCGTCCTGGAAAAGGGAACTACTGGGCCCTCCATCCGTCCTGTGGCGACATGTTCGCTAATGGTTCCTTCCTCCGACGAGCAAAACGCTTCAAACTGGGCAAGCGAAGAGCTGAAGAACAGGCCCAGCAGATACAGAACGCCTCGCCCTACGGTCACTTTCCTCTCTACGGCGCTCACCCCCCAGGAAGCTATAAGACACCCCCATACCATCCCTCCCTCAACCCCCTCGCTCTGTCCTCATTCACACAAGGCCTCGGACAGAGTTTGGGACAGAGTTTAGGACAGAGTTTGGGACAGAGTTTGGGACAGCAACAAGCGCCTCAGTACAGTAGTTTAAGCAAGTCGCACGATCCGTGGACGCCGAGTACCTCCTCGTCAAGCTACCATAACCCCTACTACCCCCCCACCAACCCCTCCGCTCCAAACATGCCCACGACAGGATATCATCTCGGACAAGCGCCATCCATGCCCGCGATGACCGGAACTACAGCTCCACCTTTATCTGGCTACGGATTCCAGCAATCTCCGGGATACTCGGCGTCTCATTATCCCAATCAGCTCCGTCTCCAAACCAGCCAGTGATCCCGTCAGTCGCGCACGCCGAGTCACGTGACGCATGGTCATGTGATCTAGTCATTCATGACTCCAATAATAACTCGGAACTCAATCAAGACTGTTACCTTATATACACATATGATATATATAATATATATGTACAGTAAGTTGAAATACTTAACTCCAGTGTTGACAGCCTATGTGATACTTATTATGATTGTTGCGTAATCGGCATTGACACACCGCTGATTATAATTGTTATTGTTGTTCTTCGTCCTCAACCATTGTTCTGTTGCCAATATATCGCTCGCACAATACAAACAATCTTCTTAAATGGGAAGGTATGGTGTTTTTGATTTGATATTCATATCAACTCACTGCATTCAATGATTACATGCAGACCTAGATTTAAATCCAGAGCGGCACTAATGTGTACCAGAGTAGTTCAGAAGTACTGTTATAAACCGTTATAAATTGTCTGCTTCTCACGAAACTCTGTGAAAGAACAAAACCAGTCTTTATATGGGGTTTGTTGACCCCGGTTTCTTAACCAATCCGCGACATGGCTTCTGCATCCTCTCTGATACCACTTCTGTGGAACCGACAAGTTTGTTAAAGGCTTCCCAGGTGTGGGTTGATAACTTGAAGTGGCTCCGTATTATTTGTATATAGTGTACTTATCGTGTGTTACATTGCTTGTATATATCCCCTTATTACACTATGTGACAATAAATTAAACTCGAATGTGTATGCTTTTTCTCCTTTGTTGTCAATCTTGACCATGCGGCATGAGTCGTAATTTCGCGGAGGTGAAATCAACTTGGGGTAAAGTTGACCCTTTGAAAAAGCGTTTGATGTACGGCTCAATGTTGCCCAGAAGCAGTGCCAGCTAAGGCCGAATAAAAAAAACCCAACATTTATTCGCGTATTACAGCTAGATGGGTAGGTAGTTCTAGCGCCGGGCGGTCACATGAGTGAGCGACTGTTTCTGTTACTTCGTGATATATATAGCTACTAGCAGCCGCCATATAATGGCCAGCTTCTGGCGCGCCTCTTTATAACACGGCGTCATATTCTTCATCATATAGAGAGATAAGGTTTTCATCTGAGAAGCTTCACCTCAGCTGGTCACTAGCAGCCACCTTTAGAATTCATCACGCTATAGGAATATATCACACAAGAACAGAAATCCATTTGCGGTTTGAATGCACAGATACCTTGTCACTTTAAGTGCATATGACAAACTCAATGATCAATTTCTTAAGGCCTTATATTTAAGAGCCCTTTCACTTGTGAAATGTGGACAGGTGAAATGGAAATCGAAAAAAAAACCGATTCAAGCTTGTCTAAATGGCTAAGGCGCAGATTAAGGTTTAAACTGGCTTGACATGATTCAAGTCGAGATAAAACAGTCATTGAAGGCAGGACGATACAAATTATGTAACGATATCCTTTTTTGAGGGCGTGTCACTCAAACGCCAACTGACCGACACAATGACGAAAATCGCCGTCACGTTAATTGGTTCATATAGCTCGGATCTCGTTGCAGGAATTTCGAGCGCCACCAAGCAGATATGTAGAAACGTCTGCAATCAGAGCAACTGGTAATAAACGCTCGAAAGCAAGACGTCGAATTCAAAACGCCTCATAGTGATGGTGAATGTTGATTGTTCTAAAATAACGTTGGGAAATCCTGAATCTGTTGTTGGTTATAGACGATTTGTAATTACAAATTAATGCCTGTTTGATTAGCCATGTTATTAACAAAAAATCTATGTGTACGCATGTTCACTGGGACAAAATTCCCGTTTGTTTTTTTTATATGAAACTATTACAGTGATCATAGAGAAAATGTCCACCCCTTACGCAAGAAAAGGTCCAGGTTTTCAACGCGCGAGTGTTATCATTAAAAGTTCTCCTGTGGCCAAATTAAACTTTTATGGTAAAATTTTATAAGCCTAATGGAACTGAGACATGTTCATTTCTTAAATGCTTGTATTGACAGTGGTAACATCGTCCTAAATAGTGTGAAGGTAAACAAATCACTGCGGGAGCCCTAGTTTCCAGTTGCCGAATTTCTTATACAGTCGCAAACACTTATGTATTCAGCCGTTATTTGAACTAGTCATGCATGAGCAATGTACAATCATTTCTATGACGACACATAAAGAAGGGGTTGGCTGTTAACTTCTATTTAAGATAATAAAACTGACTGCGAAGATGATATCAAAATCAACAACGCGGTATTTATGTAAGCATATTGAAAACATGAGTAATCCAAAAACATTATGGGGTTTTATTAACATGCAATTGAAGCATCAAAAGTAACACACAAGCGAGTAGGGGGTGTGGACTGAGTTGGTGAACCTCGTCAATCTTAAAGCGCTTGCTGATGACTTCACGAACAATACTTGGGGTATCTGTATCATCAAACTGATCAACTTCTGCTTACGGTTTCCAAGTTATGATGTATAGTTTTGTTGAGTATTCTATCATTTGTTACGATGATTTTGTTAGAATCGTCTGTTTTTGTAACGGGTTTGTTTTGTTATCGTTGTATTTATTCTTGTGCTGTGGTCATTCCCTTAAGCTGATGGACGCTAAGGCTCGCTTCCGGTCGGCTGTAACTAGATCTGTCTCGACGTTTGTGTCTTCAAGACGAATCATGAAGGTATTATGGAAGCAAAAGCTAAAAGACGTTCATGAAATTAAAGCTAATTATACCAGTGCTATAAGTAGTATGACCCGAAGGCTTCTGTGGAGAGTATTGTTCAATTGTCGAAGTGTAGCGACTTGGCTTTGATCGTAGAAATCCCTCCTCTGATGAGATTCAAGGCACTTACATGCTCGTTTGTACGTGTCAAGACAACGTGTAAACAACTGTTGTTGGCGAGACTTGACGGGATTATTGCTCGAGTGCGACGCTGGACATCAAAGGCGCACGCGGCACGCTGATCCCGATGGCGGTTTCCTCAGGCGAGGCATAGGTTGGCGTTAAGACGAAGCAGCGTGATCTACTCGCTAATTATCATCAGTTAATTAGAGATTAATTAGAAAACAATCAGGCTGGTCATGATCACAGGAAGTGTACTGCTTACGGTGGAGTACTAGCAGCTCTATACTAGCCGTCAAAAAACCCTCAGGCGATTAAGAATATCATATTATTATATATGCAGATATATATATATATATATATGTGTGTATTCACACACACACACACACACACACACACACACACACACACACATATATATATATATAAATATATATATTTATATATATATGTATATATATATATATGTATATATATATATATATATATATATATATATATATATTTATATATATATGAATACACACACACCACTCACACACACACACATATATATATATATATATATATATATATATATATATATGTATATATGATATATAGATATATATGATATGAGTGTGTGTGTATTCATTATATATATATATATATATATATATATATATATATATATTTATATTTATATATTTACATATATATATATATATATATATATATATATATATATATATATATATATATATATATATATATATATATATATATATATATATATATATATATATCTCTATGTGTGTGTGTGTGTGTGTGTGTGTGTATTTATGAGATCAGTTTTGCTTAAACTGTTGTATGTCAGCGGGAGTAAGTCACTTCTATATGGACTATAGTTAACGGTCAGCAGTATTCAATTCGATAACAATATTTGCACAATTTTATTTAGCGGTTCGAGCTTGTTAGCATGGTTTTGTCACGCAGCGTGAATAAACGTATCTATGCCTTTTACTTCCTCTTGACGGACGACACATAATATTGTGGCAATCTTCACTAAATGTTGTAGATGTTCCGAATGGCGCGTACAAATATAGACGTAGATAGCACACTCGCGCTATACCTGGCGAGACGCCGTGAACAATCCAACTTCGCGAAATATTGTCTTGCCTGGTGGGAGCGAGCAAGCAAGAACGTCTCTGTGGAGTCCAGTTAGCCGTTGCTAAAATATTATGCAGTGTGCACTAGTCCGGAGATTATGAATTCTATGGAGTTTCCAGTGGAGAATTGGTCGGGACAAATCGGTAAGTTTTGATGGAAAGCAGACGATAGAAGCGTAACGTAAGTACGCCAAGTGATGTCATTGGCGAGAGCAATATTTATCTAACTACTAAATGCTTTTAGGTGCCCATGGAGCGCATTCAGCGTGTTCTGTTCGGCGGACGCGATATGGTTCTGCTAATGTGTTTGTATATCAATATTTTCGGGCCCGAGGGAACGCCTATTCAATCACCCTCCCTAGAATAACTCGCAATGGGTCGGTTTGATGCGAGTTTGCCCGTGTTTTGGGCAGGTGTATAGTAAAGTGGTGTGGCTCAAAACCTCGCAACATGGAGATTAATAGCACTATGAATATTGCATAAGATGTATCTGTGTTTGTACGGGGACTCAGGCTTGAAGCAATTCGCAACCAATTTTCTGCCTCAAGCAGGTACTTGTTCTCCAGACGAAGTAGCCAGATCCAAAAGAGGTCTTAAAATGAAACATTGACCTCCACCAATCCCTCCCCTCCCCTCTCTCCCTCCTTTACTCAAATCAGAGACAGGTTCCCTTGCCAGGGGTACACCAGAGGAAAATCTATACATTGATATAAGCATTATCCGTACCCATATCCAACTAACACCTTGAGTAAATATGAACTGTGATGTATTAAGAGAGCCGAGCTCGATGTCAAAATGGGTGTAGTGTATGATTTAATGCACATATCGAGTTGTTGGTATATATGTCTTCGGTTGTTTGGACGCCGGGTGAACTGATTATTGACACCCACTTCAGCTTAAAACGAGGCAGGTGTAATTTTTCAAACAGGTGTCGCATAGTTTTCTCAAATGTGCCTAATTGATTGGATGATAATCCCAAGGTTTTGTAATCGAATATCTTAGCGGTTAAAAAGTGGGAGTGGATGAGAAGTGAGCGACAATGGCGTGCGGAATTGTAGACAGATATTTCGGCGATTTGGTTCCATTTCTATTGTTCTCGTTTACAATCCTTTCATGTTATTGGAAACAACAAATCATCAATGATTAATCGATAAAGGCGCATTGAAACAGACTCCGAAAAATATTCAAACGCCAGCGATCTGTACCAGTAACTACGCATGCCCGCTGTACCATTTTCTGATATTATCGCTCAAACTCAGCCCTTTTTCAGCTTCGGACATATTGTAGCGTCAACCGTGTTCCATATATGGATTAAAATTCACGTCCCGTCACAAATGAGAAATCGAACTTTACTAAGACCATTAACATAGCTGATTGGATTCGAGGTCGCCGATTGGACTCGAGGTCGCCGATTGGACTCGAGGTCGCTGATTGGACTCGAGGTTTTGGATATCATTACTAAACCAAGCAAGGAATCGGTCAATGATATTTTTCCCCAAGCAGTCATTGTAACGAAGTCACATCCTTTTATTGAAAAAAATGAAATAATTTATAAAACGTGAATCATATCTTGTTTCAGTAGTTATGCATATAAATAAGTAGATACTGGCTTAGGGCAATGTGATTCGGAATACCAATTTCTGATCATTGCATAAGTCATATATTTTGGTTCATCAAATCTACATTCATGCCCGTTAAGATCTATCGTGAACTAGTTCAAATCCTTCAGTTTCAATTGATCTCAACAGAATACCAAAATCCCTCATTTGATTTGAAAATAAAACCACAATTCGCCAAATAAGTCTCCTCTTGCCCTCATCATTCACGACAAGCAAAGACAATCTCCCAGGTTGTCGGTGGACAACTCTGTCAATTAAGCTCGTCACTTTTGCCTAGTTGTCAGTTTCTCTCCCTCCTCCCCCACCCCGCACTTGTCAATATCTCGGCGTCATCAAAGACAGACCCCATGGGCGTCTTAACTGAGTCTACTTTGTTGACAGTTTACCCATTCCCGCAAGATTAGGAGATTTCATTATCAACACCTGTTGATGAGATTTGGTCTGCGCTTACCAGTCTAGGCGGGAATTTCAACAACAGGTGTCTTTAGCGTGGTATGTATAGAAATCACATCTGCCCTTTGGGACAGTTTTTTAATGCGATAGATGCCGTGTCCAAAAGCGATAAAAGACGAATTTCCCTTTAGTATATCTTTATATGTTATAAGACTAACTAATACGAAATTGAGTTTTTGCATGCACGCACAACGTTCTCTTAGTACTCGAAATTAAGTTTCTTTTTCTATGACGGACTTTCAAGTTGGCACCCCATGGCGTTATCTTGTTAAATCTGTTCTTCTATCCTTATTTCACTCCGTTATAACTATGTGATTCGCATACTTGATAAAACCCCGGAAGACCCGGAAAAAAAGACAACCAATTTGAAGCGCTCAGCCATTTAAGCGGGAATTGGCTGTTTATAAGGCTCCCCAGCATGCGGTCATGTTCAGGGCACTCGCCTAAGCACAACACATCCAATGAAAAAGACGCTTTTTATGTCGAATTTAACCTAAGAGCTCTTGTTCCAAATTGACAGCATTTTGGGATGTGAATTGGAAAGAGTGACAATCCATTCACGGCCTGTGTACATATTACCTCAAAGAACACGTCTGTTTTAACAAGGCACGCATGAACTCCGCGGGAAAATGACACAATATTGGGGTTGTCGGCTGCTTATGTAGTCGTTCCCGCGATATTCGCTGGAGGCGCCACCGTTCCTGTCTGCCCGCTGAGACGCTTCGGCCATTTTTCCATTCTAGATTTTGGATTGTCTCCCTTTGAATTGTTAATCAAACTTAGCGCACCCGTGTTTTATAAAGGCAGCGTATTTATACAGTCACTGGCCTACCCGAACGCGCTATTGGATGCCGTTGTCTGCTTTTCCCAGCGAGGAATCTCGTTTGCTGGGTGAGCCTTCTTCGTGGGCGAGCCTAACTAACAATGTACGGTGGATATACTATAATAGGTCAAGGAAAAATAACATGCTTGGATTATTCACTAAAACGCACCGAACACCACCCCTTTCAACCACACCCAGTTAACATGCGATACTATGTTAATACGGACAATTATCGTATACATCCCTTGTGACTTTTTAAACGTCCATTCAAAACTCACACTATATTGATTAGATAAATGATGACCACTGTGAGAAGGAGGATGACGACGACGATGATGACAATGAAGAAGGTGATGATGACGACGACGATGATGACAATGAAGAAGGTGATGATGATGATGACAATGAAGAATGATGATGATGATGATGATGATGATGATGATGATGTGCAAAGTGCAACGCATATATTATTATTCATTTCGACGTGGTTTCAGTGCACAGGGTTATACGTATACCAATATGGATGGCGGGAAGGTCTCATGCTGTACCAACGAGCATGCTTTTCATTAAAAATTTGTGCAGGCTGGAACTGTATAGCATAAAGCAGGGAACACTGGCCTCACTTTCAACAATGAGGTCGACCGGGGGTTGGAGATCTCTCTCCTCTCTCTCCTCTCTCTCCTCTCTTTCTATCTGTCTTTCTCTGTCTCTGTCTCTCTCTCTCTCTCTCTCTCTCTCTCTCTCTCTCTCTCTCTCTCTCTCTCTCTCTCTCTCTCTCTCTCTCTCTCTCTCTCTCTCTCTCTCTCTCTCTCTCTCTCTCTCTCTCTCTCTCTCTCCTTGTGTCTCTTCCCTTTACCGCTACCCAAATTTGCACCTCTGACTTCCTCCATTTCTCTGCTTGCGTCTCGTATTCTTCTTTAACCTATTGAACGTTATTCCTTTCCGAAAGCACCCAACACTCATTCGCAATCATACACGACTAATAACAGTCAAACCCTTTGAATAATTGGAACCGCCTCGAATACACTCCTCAAAAACAATTCGACTCCGCGTCACTCATCGGAAGTGTGAGGTTGCGGAGGAGTAATTTGCGAGGTGTTCCGCCAAATAGTCATTATTGAGAGGAATAGGCTGGACGAATTCAAGCAGTCAAATTGTGGGCGGAAATCCCATGAGTATCTGACAGCTTCACCCAAACGTTTTCGACTCCACGCCTCAATGGCCTTTTGTTGAGAATAACAGGATCTGATATGGAAACCCTGCCACCCACCTGGTCAAATGACCATCCTACCTAAACCCACCTGTCAGTCAAGCCTACAGGTAAATGCACAGGTAAATATCGATATAATCAGACAGGTGGACAACTTTTGACCTGACACAAAACTTACTGCTTTTCATCGTCTTCTAATTAATTAAACTTTATAAGAGACATTGAGTTGGTTGCACCTGGGGCGTGGGTGGAGGACAATGGTTTGGGTCCGCGGGGTGGGGTTCATTGTGATTCATGCAGACATGCAATAATGTAATCTTGGCATGCCATGTTTCTTGTTGGCATGGATCAATTTTATAGCATCATGCGCACAAACAATAACAGCTCCCTTGTCATCGGTTAAGCAACCTTGTACAATAACATGCTCGCTCAAAATTTTAAAACTCATCTCAGGATCACCTTTTATTGAATTCAACAAGCAAGCAGTTATTTGACATGTTGACTACATTACGTACTATGTTAGAGCCAGATTTTCTGCACCTCGTTAAGACCATGGCAACATAACTAAGATAGCTCCGCTGTGTTGTTCGGCTCAGTCGGCTTAGCATGAATAACTTTAATATGAAAGAAATCCTTGGTATTTTCACTGGTTGTGAAGATAACTCTTACACATAAGCATACATTTCTAGAAGATCCGTAGGGCCTGATGCTGATGCTGGTGTCAACATTTTCTCGGCTTTGTCACGCTTTCAGCAGCTCAGTCGGAGTACATCACACGCAGGTGTTCGTTGTCCAAGACCAACAGAGCGTCATGGGCTAACATTGCCCCATACATTCGCGTAACAACCTGTGGACGAGCGACATTTTCAGCCCGCTCTCGGCCGAATTAGTTTGCTTTCCCACTTGACGGAAATAGCCTATGTTGACTTCGTTTTTTGTCGGTGCTGGTCGGAGAACGCTTGACACGAAGGTGCAAATGCGACTAGGTCGTGAGCGGTAATGCGATAGTTTGCTTCTCTGGGCACTTAGACGCAGCTTTGTCAAATATGAGTACACATTCCAAACTGTAGGTGGATGTTGGTGCCGGGATTTGTGTCCAAATAAACTCATTGACACAGTCGGTTTGAGGAACGTTATGACAATGATACAACGCATGTGACAAGTCGTTTCAGCTAGGAATGATAAGTGGACGGACAAAACGTCACGTGGTATTGCGATTATGTAAATACCAAGTTGTTTCATCGGAAAATACGGAGCAATTCCTGGGAGTTATATCGCATTCAGCAACAAGTTGTATACGAACATTTATTTTCCTTGACGCTGCACAGGTTTTGATGGAATGCGAGTTGATTGGAGCTCGTCAATTGGCACGTGGTGTTAAAGAGACCCCTCAGACACCATTGATTAATCATCATTGTTTAATAACTATTTTTAATAATCTATAACAGCTTTGTCATTAATAAAGAAAATTTATTCTTTACACTTGAGACCCTTCGCCGCGCTGTGAGTAAAGCTGATGTTAAAATATCACACGAATGTGCCTATCAAGACTGAGTTGACCATAGGCTGGGGTAGGCAAGGCTACTCGCCCCTGGTGTTTTGATGATCTGATGACACCTTAGGGGCGAGGGTAGGTATGGCAGAATCTGAACGTTATAAGCAAATTTGCTCCTTCTCGCAATGCAGACAAGGGACAGTTTAAAAAACATAGATTTTCATATCCATAAATGTCTTACCATCAATTTTGCCTAGAGTGCAACAACAGTCATACTCCTTAATCCACAGAATCGACGAAATCCAACACAATTTTAAAATTGTTGTCCAACATGGCTAACGCGCGAAACGAAAATATGAGCAATATCTAGCTAAGCAATATCATAGCGTATTAACGAGTATTAACTCCATTATGTTGCATTGTGGGAGTCGGCCATGTTGAGTTTTTGAACAAAGTTTCATGATGTGCAATATTTTAGTGCTCAAACAGAACAAGTAGACAAAACTGTAGTAATAGAAACAGTCCTCGTGTCATTTTGTGATATTATCTTGCATTTTGTCACAATTTTTAGCGAGTTCATCTGTCGTTTTGACTTCGGAAACACCGAAATATCACTGGTGGCGCATCGCCTCAACAGCTCGGATGTGAGAGATCGAAAGTAGTAAACAGTGCGGAGCTGTCAGAGGCGGAGTTTCTTTGCCTAAGTCTGGGGCAACCATATCAGAGAGCGCGTTCGGTGTGCGTCTGACTGCGTACGCATTAAACAGAAAGACAAAATTGGATGTCCGGGTTCAACTGGGGAGAGATAAGGACGCATACGCTCGGAAAGAGGGTCCAGTCTTTATAAAAAAAAATACGAATTACCGCTCCGGAACAGAACTGCAATGATAATGTAGCTGATGTCGGGGGAGAGGACATTGTGGCCTCGATTATCTGGAGGGGTGATGGGGGCATTAAGTTTTCGGGGTGCTTTACGACCTTACTGTCGACTTGGGTGTAATAATATCATCGTTCACACAGTCAGTCCACTCCGAGAAATATCGTGTGGGAAATATTGCATTTTTCAATTTGTTTTGTCCGCATTAACATCGAACTCCTCCTGACAATAAACATACACTATTCATTCCCGGATTAACGAAGCTGGGTGATAATTGGGCGGCGACAGCGCCGCGTAATTCACAGCGCCTCCTCTCCGGTCATCAACGCGTCAGCGCGATATAGTGGTGACACGCAGCGCGATTAAACAGGTGTTAAACGTTCTTATTGTAGTCCAATCACGCCAGGTAAAGTAGGCGGGACTTGTTACTCACAATTAAATGTGCGTCAATGCTAATTTGTCAGCCGTCACCACTCGCTTAACTAAGCCGTTGAAGATATTTATGTTTTAGTGCTATTCCAGTCACATTTAATCTCATTTGGTGGTTTTTTAGCAAGATTGTCATGGATTTAAAAAAACATTTCAGAAGCAAGCAACTAAATTCAGGAAAAAGAAATAAACATAATATATCCTTGGAAAATAATCGTACAATCGCGTTTTGTGACTCGAGTGCTTGTGGGCCAGACCAACCCTTAGAAGGCGTGTGGCTCGATTTCAAGGAGTCACGGCTCAGTTTAGACGTTATGATCCCAGGCGGAACGCACATGGGGCACCGCTATGACCGACTGAATGCAATGCGATCTAGACAGCATTCTAAACCGTAAACGTGACTTCAAAGGCCTGGGAAGGTAGGGGATGGTTGTCCATATGCGATGGCCCGCAGGGATGTGCCACCAATATGGATCGGTTTTTCGGCATTTTGGTACATGAATGGGCAGGTATTTTGGACAGTTAGGTATAGCAATGTGTCGATTGCGCCTAATGACGAGGTATACGAACTGGTCTTGTTTTCATAAATTCTCAAGTATATAAATGGGGCGGTTAAAAGTAGCAAAATACATCGCCCCCTTCGGTGTGCACTCTGTTAACTGCACTAGATCTTTCATGGTGATATCAGGTCGCCATCGATGGTCAGGTAGCTTGTCTAGTTAATGGAAGATGCTAACGGTTGTCAGTTTGCCAAGGTCAAGTGAGAAGTCCCAAGTAACGTATCCCACCGTACAAGGTCCGGGGTTGGACACCCCATGCGGTGAGAGTGTGTGTGTGTGTGTGTGTGGGGGGGGGGGGGTGATTGCTGGTGAGTGATGGAAGTCTGTTAAACTCATATGACGGTGTAACACGAATCAGTCTCAAACCTATCCAAAAGCCCATCATTGACCTCGAAATAAGCCAAAACTCACGATAAGTCTAAGCGCTACCAACGGGTCGTGTCAATGTCCTATCTGCCGTGTTGTACTTCTGACATCTCTCCCATGTTGTACATCTCATCTCTGTGAAGTCAACGAAACGCACGATCACCATGCTCTCTCTCTCTCTCTCTCTCTCTCTCTGGCTAATCACAGTGTTCGCTGTCTACAAGTTACTCGATAGACTTATTCGAATTCCTAAATTCTCGAAACCATCGGGGCACGTGAAGAACATTCTAATTACGGGTTGTGATTCTGGGTTTGGCTTGGCGTGTACAAGGCGCTTGGCTTTAAAAGGATTCCGGATTTTCGCCTCGTGTTTGACAGAGGGAGGTGCAAAACAGCTGCGAGAGGAATATTCTGAAGATACGGTCAAGGTCGTTTCGCTGGATATTTCGGATGTCGGTGATATTGAAAGAGTGTATGGCGTAGTGAAGGCATCTTTGTGTAATGGAGAAGGTATGTAAATAAATGTTGGTGATCTTTCGCCCCGAGTCAATTGCTTGCGATTTTACTGCGAATTATTGAGTATTTAGAAAGCATTAGCTTTGATGCATTTTGCATTTTGTTATTAAAACACTTCCTCAGCATTAATGTCATGTATTTTGTGCATGTCATCATAATGAAACAGCCAAGAAGATCACACTTAAGAGCATGCGCAAACTTAACCACACGACAAAAACATTAATTAAAATATAATAAGGTAATCCTCATTTTTGTTGCATGAAATTGTAGGTTTGTGGGCAGTGGTCAACAATGCAGGAGTGCCCAACGTCCGCACTGGACCGGCCGATTGGCTCATAAGAGATGACTACCACAAAGTCTGGAACGTTAATCTGTTCGGTACCATCGATGTCTCCAGAATATTTCTCCCTCTTGTAAAGATTACTAAAGGTCGGATTGTTATTGTATCAAGTGTCATGGGAAGGGTCGCCACACCTAAGTCATCCCCATACTGTACCTCCAAATATGGCTTAGAGGGATTCGCTGACTGCATCAGGTAAATCAAACATAACCGATCCGTCATTCTACGTATTCCTTGTTCATTTCTTTTATTAGCTGCCCTTTCATCGCCTATTTGCTTTGTTTGTTCAACTTCAGCTTAACAATAGCTTCTAAAATCAAAATTCGTTTACTGGTTCGAAGTATGTAATAGGGATCATCATTTCGTTGTCACATAGATGAATCGTTCACTGAGCAGGTATGACAGATTTAAGTTTGATTTAGCAAACAGCCCAGAATGTTGAATTTTTTTTCAGGTCCGAAATGGCTCCTTGGGGAATCCGGGTTCTTCTCGTCGAGCCGGGATTTGCTAAAACTAATCTTTTCTCAAAAGAAGGCGTGGAAAGGTCATTCACAGAGTCATGGAATCGCCTCTCATCTACTCTTAAAGAGGAATATGGTGAAGAGTATTTCAAGAAATGTAAGATTATTTTGTATCAACTGAGATTATACAAGTTACAATGATGAGCGATTATCCTTGATATTTTGTTTCGTGGAATATTATGTTGAACTATAGTCGCTCGCTTCCTATGTCAGGCTTGCAGGCGCCGAGCGGTCAAATCAAAATATATCTGTATATAGATGCGTATCTGGCTGTTTGGCTCTTTGATGGACTTGTGTAAAGGACAGATAATTAACAAAGATTATGCTCTTTTTACGCTAGGTGCAGATGCAAGAATTAAGGCCGTGGACAAATTCGCCGCTGCTGGAGATATCAAAACAGTGGTCGATAGCTATGAGCACGCAATTCTCGCCAAATTCCCGCGAGATCGCTACATCACTGGCTCGCTCTATGTATGCATTGTTGGGTTAGCCAGGGCAACGCCTGAATGGTTCCACGACCTTCTCGGGAACTTCAGTGAGAAAGACAAGCCACGACCGAAAGCTGTCATGGAACGAAACTCTACGTCATAACGTAAACTGACATAAACATATTGATATCGGCTTTGAAAAAAGCGAGTGACGAACGGGGCTTTTAATTACACCTGCATTTGTGGAATTTTTAATCATCTGGTTTTGCTGCTCAAACTCCGCCCGTTTTCAGCCTCAGACAGCTAATAATGCCTACCACTCGCCGTAATTAGTCTCTTCTCAATGTTCCATTAGAACTAAACCATGAGGTTTTTGGTCAGTTGACTTATCATTATGTATGCTGATGATTAATAAATGGTACATAAGATTCATAGGTTGAAATCATTTCAAAAAGATTATAGAAACTTTAAGAGGGCTCACTCCCGACCAAATACGTGAACACGCCACCTGTGTGCAGCATTCTGCTTGTCACAAATTCATCTTGAAACAACATGGACATTTGGGGGCGCGGTCGCCTCTTCCAGTAAGATGTCATATTTCCTCAGCAAAATCAAGAGCCCCATGTGCTTTTGTTGATTTGTATGGTAGCGCCACATGCCGGTGGGAGTGCTGGAACTGCTCACCACATAAGCCAATTAAAGTGATCCCACTTAGCATAGCCTTATGCTCATTGATTCAATGCTACTAGGTAGGTCAATTGAGGGGGAAGAGCGAAGTTACAATTAATAATCATTCATTTGGAAGAGGTCGCAAAAATGACTTGATTGTGCGTTGGCCTGGTTTCTTATCTTGGCCTCGCAGCAAAAATAGTAGAAGGCAACCATTCATGGTTACAGCTTCCGAAAGCCGTGCAATAACATTGACCATGAGACACTATGGGAAAGGCAGTTTTCTTCTTTGACCTCTGATGGGGAGAGGGTAGGGAGCCGTGCGATAGCTATATTCTACTACATACATAGCCCAAATGAACCATGCACATGCCACACAACCAGTCATTTCTGGCTGTAGGGCGATCGTGGTGAATACCCAGTGCGCCCTGCATCGGAACGCAGATTTGATATATTGTACAACTATTCTGAAGAGTCGACATGCAACTCTATCAACGTCCATCGCTGTGACAATAGCAATGACAACTACTGTAGACATCACACTATGGTAGACATCAAAGTCTGCTGCGTCCGTCCAATTAATAGCTCTCCTATATCTATTGTACATGGTAGAATATTTTTCTCAAGATATTAAGCTGCATTTATAACCACTCACTAACAATTGCCTAGTCATGTGGGATATCTGTACACTATGCCTTTTAATGACATCTGGCGAGATAAATTTGTTACAATTGTTCTGCAAGGTCATAAGCTACCACTTACGGTCTCGTTTAAACCAAAGGTTACCCTGTTTGGACGATCTTAACGCCAGGTTGGCCGGCAGCCCGTACTAGTACACTGCCTGGCTCCCCGCCTTTGTGATTTGTTTCTTCTTTGAATTGCACCTGATCTGCTGTTAACCCAGCCGGTATTTCAGTCACAGCCGATGGTGGAGTGGAACTCGAGGTCTCCACAGTTTCTTCATCGTCAATCAAGCTGGTCCCTTGCTTTTCTCCTCCCACGACCCCCTCATATGGCTGCTCCGTGGCGTCGTGGTCAAATATAAGGTTATTAAAGTCTGCATTTGTTCAGCAGTAATCATGACATGCTAGTAGGACCGCAAACTAAATCCATGCCGCAGGCTATGTGTATCAGTATTCATCGCTTACAACGCAAGAATCATCTACCAGAACCAACAGCTGCTGGTCCGTTCCTTATGCCAGGCTGGCATTTATAATCACGCTGACCACAACCGACGCTAGCCGCAGTATGTTACAGAACCTGGGACAGCGACGTGTACCAGCGACCCATGGATGACCACACAGAAGCAGCCATCTTTCGGTATCAAGGCATTGACACATCACTTGAGAGAAAAGCGACAAAGACAAAGGTAGGGGCGTATGGCAAGGATTTAACTGAGGCAGAGAACAGCGCCATAACCAACGCCTGTGGCAACAGCTTGATAAATTGATGGGCCAAAACGAAGGATCCATAATTTAACCAGTAACATTGGTAATGGAATTGACTATTAATCTGAACCAACTGCTGCTAAACTAAACTAAACTAAACATACCCACAGCATATGATTACAACACCAAGAACAAGAGCATTGTCATTGGTAGTCCAGCACTTATCATAATTCAATCGGTAATGTTATTAATTAACGAATATTGCCTTGATATTTGGTAACTGAGCGTTAGTTACTTGCAGACATGATCTCAACTTACCCACATCCTCTACCTCTTCTCGTATGCTGACCTTTGTTTTTTTGCTGACACATCTTAAGTTCTAGAGAGCCGTCTTTTGTGGCAGATGGAAGTTAGAGGTTTGCTGCCAAAAAGTAGGTACTGCAATCTACATTAAAAAAAGGTTTGATTCGGACATTCGCCCTTCCCTCTTGCTATACATTTGGCATATTGACCTGATTGCATATCTCACTACTGTTCACTCGTTAGCTTCCTCAGCATTCAAGATATGTATTTTGTGCATGTCATCATAATGAAACAGCCGAGAAGATCACCCTCAAGAGCATGCGCAAACTTAGCCACACCGTCTAAAACAATATCCGAAATATTACAAGCTGATCCGCATTTTTTTTTGCATAATATTGCATGTACCTGTTTTGGTGCTCATGCGCAGTTTGAGGTTACAGGCATTGTGGGCTGCTCCTCGGGTGCCTTCAAGAGCTGATCATCATTCGTGATCTGGGACATCGGTGTGAGAACTTAAACGGCTGTGAAGTCAAAATCCTCGTCAATAAGATATTTTGTTATTCTATCCACTTGATCTCAGGTGGGATGCAGGTAAGAGCGTAGAGCCCACTAATGGCATCTATAATCCTTATTCTGCACGTTGACAGTAGTATATTTACGTGCCCCTACTTACCTCGTTTTTGACATCGAACGCTGGACGACGTGGATTGCGCAATATATTTTTCGCTGACGATCGCATGCGGATTCGGTGCGGTATTTTGATGACCTCATTCTATTTTTGGAAAGTGATTTCACCATCTGTTCCGTTATTTTCCGCCCTTGAAATCTTTGTGACCTTGGTGACCTCATGGAGGGGCGCTATTTTGGATGAGGTCATTCTATTTTTGGAAAGTGATTTCACAATTTTCGTCGGATATGTCGTCATAGTTTGCTGAGCTAAGCTAAGTGATGGGATAGAGGGTGTATATAAAACGGGAGAGTGTCTCAGTTCTGCGTTCAGTTATAACCATGGCTGAGAAGAGACAGCTAGAAGCTTTCAACGATGTGTGCAAACGCAGTAGACCGATGAGCGATGCGGACTTGTTAAAAGCCGTGGAACAAATCGAGATGGAAAGCAGTAAGTATGATTTTATTTTCTATATCTGAATTATAGAATTACCACGTATATGTCATTTATTTATTTATTTTTGTTACGCGTGTGTGTTTTAGTGTTGACGGGAGACGAAGAATTTTACATGCCGCTATGGACGCGTATGAAATAGAACAGGCCAATGCAGCCCTGAATTTGTTAAACAACGCTCAACACAGCCCCTCGTCACAAACTGGAAATGGCGCTACAGTCGACAACGCTAAGGGTAGGTCTATTAAAGGATAGGTCTATTACCGGTAGAATTGAGGAATGACGTAATGGAAAGCTTTATGATTTTGGGTGATATTTATATTGACAGATTATCGATGATTATGTCGACAGAAGCTGTGTTGGCTGCGAATGAACGAGCTATACGAACTCATACGCGATTTGGAAGCCTGCAAACTGTTTACAATTATAGTTCATCAGAAGATGTGCCCAACCTCAACCAGTATATATTTGAGGAATGTGATTCAGCCTTTAAAATCAACGGGAGTTATGGATTCTAATTACGTCACAAAGAATCAGATAAATTGCGGTACTTTCATTCGTCCGTCAATAACCATCGTATGCTACCAACCCCTCTAGTCGTACGAAATGCCGATGATTTTGAGAGGGCTATAGATGCAATAACACAAACAGACATTTTAACCTACGCCCAGAACCAACGACCGGATTCGAAATGGAGTGTAGAGGAAGTGACTAATTTGACCATCTTTGTGAACCCAATCGAAGATCACGTGATCGGCTACCCACCACCTGTTATACCGGAACACCTGAAAACAAACAGAGCCATCAACTTGTTAGACCGAAAGAAAACCACGGGTAAACCGTATCAAGACCGATTGTGCTTTTTCAGGGCACTGGCCTTACACAGAGGAGCGAAGATCAGGAGTCTAGAGAACGCAGCAAAAACATTGTTAAAGACTGCTTACCCCAAACAAAAGAAAAAAACATTAGCGGGTGTACCTCTTGAAGACGTCGAAAGGCTAGCAAAACAATTCGAAGTGAATATTACCGTGTATACGCTAGACGAGAATCAAGTAAGTGTGTCTTGTAGTGATTAAACAGAAGTAACAACATAAACGATGCAATCATTTGATATCGAAATGGAAATATGAGATGTGATCGATTTGTTATATGTGTTTCAGGTAGCTACTTTGGTCAAGCGAACGCGTACAAAATTCGCCTCGACCTTGAAATTGAACCTGTACGAAAATCACTTTAGTTACATAAAAAACTTTGACCTTTATAGCAAATCATATATTTGTGGTACCTGTCAGAAGCTGTGGAAAAGTGAGAAAAAACTACATCGCCACGAAAACATATGTACTGTGGAAACCAAATACAAGTACCCAGGCGGTGTTTTTCATCTACCACCCACTATCTTTGAAGCGTTACGGGACGAAGGAATCGAAATAGAAGACGGTATTTACCCTTACAGAGCCACCTATGATTTTGAAAGTTATTTTGGAGAAGACAACCTACCCGTCAATTCACCCAAAGTCACCTGGGACAAAAAACACGTACCGTTATCAGTGAGTGTATGTAGCAATGTACCTGATTATACAGAACCAAAATGCTTTGTAACGGAAGGAAACGCACAAACATTGATTGACAGGATGATGATGTATATAGAGGAGATATCAAACGCTGCCTATCTACTGATGCTTGCTCAATACGAAGCTGCCCTAACCCAGTTACAAGAGAAAATCAATGAAGCGTATCAACTTGATCCGGTCGTCAAGGGAGAACATCCATTGCAGAAATTACAGACAAAATTCGACAACTATTTACATGTATTACCGTTAGTCGGATTCAACTCATCGAATTATGACCTCAACTTTGTGAAAATACCGTTGACAACTTACCTGCAAGAACATTCATCGATCAAGTATACCATCAAACGAAATAACTCATTCATGTGCATTGAAACGGACCATGTACGGTTTTTGGATATCACCAACTTTATTGCACCTGGATATACATACGACAAATACCTACGAGCCTTTCAATGCAAACAGAAAAAGGGATATTTCCCGTATGAATGGGTGACACTCGATCGTTTGAACCACACAGAATTACCACCCCATGCAGCTTTTTACAGTACGTTAAAACAAGAAAACATTACAGCTGACCAATACGCTGTATGTCAAGATGCGTGGGAAGCATCAGGTCATATGCAGACTTTTAAAGACTTTTTGATATATTACAACAATTTAGATGTCGAACCGTTTTCTGGAAGCCATAGAGAAACAGAGTCGTTTTTACAGTGAGAGAGGTATAGATATGTTGAAGGATGGAGTATCAGTGCCCGGATTAACCATGCGATATTTATTTCAAGACTTGGAAGATTAATTTACCTTACCTGACGAAAAGAACAACGACATCTATTGGTTGATTAAAAATGGAATAGTGGGCGGACCCTCAATCATCTTTCATCGTTACCACGAAAAAGGAAAAACTTACATCAGGCGTGAACAGAACGGAAATTAAGCGAAGTTGTGTGAAGGAATCGTAGGTTACGATGCCAATGCGCTGTATCTGTGGGCGTTATCTCAACCCATGCCAGCCAACTTTCCGACCCGACGTCACACGCCTGAGTTTAAACCAATTCAGACCCGAAAACGTGGTGTAGCGGATGAATGGTTGGCTTGGATAGCACACAGCTCACAAAATCAAATACAACATCGTCTAAACAGAGGGGAAAAACGAATTGGCGCCCGGCGATTACCCGTAGACGGTTGGTGCAAAGAAACGCAAACAGTATATCAGTTTCACGGATGTGTATGGCATGGCTGTCCGTGTCTGAAATTGACCCATAGCCCCATCAGTGGAAAACTAATGAGTGATTTATATACCGAAACAGAAAGAAATACCCAGTATTTGAGAGGATTAGGTTATGATGTCGTAGTTGTGTGGGAATGTGAATGGACGAAAAAACGAAAAACAGACCCTCAGATCAAAGCGTTCACGTACAGTCGACCACAACCACTACGAACCGGTTTGACGAAAAAACAGCTCATAGCCAATATACGTGACGGAACCTTTTTTGGAATGGCTGAAGTAGATATACACGTACCAGAAACCCTTAAAGACTATTTTAGTGAAATGACCCCTATATTCAAAAACACTGAACTGACCCGAGATGAAATCGGACCCTTTATGCGAGACTATGCTGAACAACGGGACATTATGAAAGTAAGTACACAAGGTGACAAGGGGCGTGGGATCATAATGTATTTTGCTGCGATCACTATGATGTCATAACGATTTTCATTATT
The DNA here is from genome assembly GCA_034190875.2 of Urechis unicinctus. Classification (NCBI taxonomy): domain Eukaryota; kingdom Metazoa; phylum Annelida; class Polychaeta; order Xenopneusta; family Urechidae; genus Urechis; species Urechis unicinctus. Next base: position 77,066,861 of record CM067354.1, read on the forward strand.
TATTTTCAAATAGACGGAATGGCGGACGTTGATAGGGAGCTACAAAGGTGTGAAAATATTGCTTGCTAGCCCACTACTGAATTGGTACTTGGAACATGGCCTGGTGATCACAAAGATATACCAAACACTGGAGTATGAACCCACAGCCTGTTTCAAACAATTTGCCGAGACCGTATCAGACGCCAGGTATGTACGAAATATATATATATATATATATATATATATATATATATATATATATATATATATATATATATATATATATATATATATATATATATATATATATATATATATATATATATATATATATATATATATGATATACTCTTATAGTTATATATGATATACTCTTTCAAGCGTTGAATTTTATTTTTGATAATGTTCTTGTTTGTGTGTAGACGTGGGGGTGATGTCGACCCGAGTCAGACCGTTATAGCCGAAACTTTTAAACTACTTGGAAATTCGGCCTATAGTAAATATACTAAAATGTATTATTGTAAAATATATTGATTTAATTGTTACTTTCAAATTTATTTCAAATTTACGATTTAAAAAAAAATAAAAAAATACCCGTCAAGTGCTGTTGATTTATACTAATTTGTCTATGTTTGTAGGTAAATGCGTCACGGATAAAACTAAACACCGTGATGTCAGATACGCCGACTACCGAGAGGGTCAGAAATTGATCAACGACAAAAGATTTAGAGCCTTGAACGAATTAACCCCCAACCTATTTGAAATCGACATGGCCAAAACCACCATTAATCTCAACTTACCCCAACAAATAGGCTATTTTGTTTATCAATATGCCAAATTAAGAATGCTGGAATTTTACTATGATTTTATTGATAAGTATGTCGCGAGATGTGATTTTGCCTATGTACAGATGGACACTGATAGTAGTTATATCGCTCTTATTAGTAGTCATCTAACAGATGTCATCAAACCCAACATGAAAGAACAATTTTACAGAGAATACCCTCAGTGGTTGCCAGCTGTAGCGTGTGATGATCACAACAAAGACTTTATACAGTGTAAAATGAACGGAACCCAGTGGGTACCTCAACCGTGCTGTGTGACCCGCCAAAGATATGATAAACGTACCCCGGGGTTATTTAAAGAGGAGTGGAGTGGAGATGGTTTTATCGGACTGTGCAGTAAAACCTATTACTGTTATGGAACTACGATAAAGCCTCGTGTAAAGGACTCAATAAGCGTCAAAACCACCTGAACAAGGAGAAATATATGAATGTGCTGAGAGAACAAAAATAAGGTCGCGGTGTGAACCGTGGCTTTCGCATTAACAATAACACAATGTATTCGTATACGCAAATTAGAGATGGATTAAGTTATTTTTACCCCAAGAGAATTGTGAATGCAGACGGTGTAAGCACTCAACCTTTAGATGTGTGATACATTAATATGCTATTTAAGAAATTGATATGTGTTATTATGTAATAAATTGAAGTGAAGGTGTTATGTAATCGATGGATGTGCGCTCTGTAAGAAATTGATGTTTAAAGGCTGTGAGAGAAACTAAGAATAAAAACGTCGTACATTTTCAACACGCGTTGTTTATTTGCCTTGAATTAAACATGTCACCAGCTTATCATTGGTTGAATAATCGTCGGTAAATACAGCCAGCAATTGGTTCAAACTTATTCCACGACATCGTCTCTTTAAATAATACAAACAATAAAGTCCACAAGTATTGGAATTAAAGTCTTGTAATGGCTTTGTATTATAAGTCCAGTTCACACAATGCTTGGTCAAGAACTTCACAAATACGTTATGAATAGGAGGTAGTCCGTAAGAATCAAAATATTCGCCTCGTTCATTATGATCAATGAAAATAGCAATCCAGTGTTTGCCTTTTTTGGAAGCTGGATCCGTATTACAAACGAAACCGCTGGGGTAGTTGACATGGCGGGGTAATTTATTCCGCGCAAACACTCCGCGCACAGTAGCTCGAGTGAAAGCGTCTTTTTGTAAGAGCTCGTGTAATTGCCTGGTATCCATTGTTAGGCAGCGTAATCAAACAGAACGTTACGGTTTCGGTCAATTTGAATCATATTTTCAAATTCGGCATTCACAATGACATTAATGGTACGTTCTAGGGCCGTACCAAAACGCATTTCCAAGCGCACGTTTCCTTGTTTCAACAAATTAAAATGAGTGCCGCTATCACCCAGGTCGGGGGTCAGATCAAAAGCGAATAGTGTATAGCCATTGGGATAATCACTCCAACTTATGGCATTGCCTTCGTCTTGATAGAGTTGTCCAGTGCTAATGAATAAATTAGCATAACTGCGGGTGTATATATGGTGATTAAAATCGGGCTGTAATGGTTTTGCGGGCACTTGTTGCCCGTCAACGTACAGAGCTAAAAATGTGAGGTCGTTATGCTTAAAGTTGAAGGGGTTCTGGGTGTAATTGTAAAAAAGGGGGGGGAGGGTTGCACCCCCTGAGTCGAGTTGCCCCTCCAGAATTACTGTTTACTTGTTCGAGCCGCATAGCGACTTTCGTGGACTGCCTCCGCATCGCGGTGTAGTCCCGTTTTATTCTGTTTTCCTTAGTGGATATAAAATGTGTTCTATTCTAATGTTTACTGTGTTTATGTGCTTGCTACCATGTACCGCTATGTAACAATCTTTATATTAATTATTGTGTACACCTCCGTTATTTGGTTTGCTATGTGTAGTGATTTTAGTTTTTGTTTACATTGGATCGCGCCAGTTTAAAAACGAGAGAGCGTCTGCTAGTCACTCGTGAACTTGGCTTTGAAGAATATAGACGCTTTTGTTTGAGACTAATATTATCGTGAGTTTCACTATTTTGCATGTTAGTATTGTTGTGTGGCTAATGCTGAAGTATGGATCTCTCAGTGTGATTCACGGAGCATAGACACCGGATTTGTTGTGGTCGACGAAACTCTGTTTCGCGCCATTTGACGTATTTGTAATTGCTAGTTATAATTGTATGTATGATCATAAATGTTGGTCCATGGCTTTCTCTGGACAATAAATCCGATACTTGTTAATTGCCCACCCATCTCCGTTATTTCCTTCCAGTTGCATAGTAGTTGCTGCAAAACTCAGCAACGCCCAGGGTTTTGGCTTACCCCCTGGGGCGTTACAGTTTAAATGGTGTCAGAAGTGGGATTGTGTTACTTATAAAACACAATCCAGTGATGCGAACCTCTATCGGCTGGAAGTGAATCATAATCTCGCCCTCCCCCCCAAAGTCCCTAGGCCATACATATATTTTTATTTTTTTTTCTTGCTCTTTCATCCCCTATTTGTTTCGCTCTTTAAAGGTTGAATTTTTTTTTTAAATAGTTCTTAAATCGTTAACACCTTAAAAGGTTAACTGTAAAACTTTTTAGATTTTCCTAAAATCTATCATCCTAAAAGGTTAACTGTAAAAACTTTAATTTTTCTTACAATCTATCGTCCTAAAAGGTTAATCGTAAACAGTTAACTGTTTAATTACCCTAAAATAATCCACCATAAAGGGTTAACTATAAACCTTGCATCTCAAAAATGTCGGACCATGAGGTTCTCCTTAACCTGCCTGGGCTGCCCAGTCCTCATTCTTCGGAAGGGTCCTACTTGTATTCGCAGCGGCTCCAAGGCGCTAGGTACGACGACATGCATATTCCTTTGTCCACCCTTCGGGCTAGGCCGTCTACTCCAACCAATACAAGTGTCCGGCCGTCTATTCCTTGTTCTACAAACACTGCTGTCACGGTTTCGAGTGGGTTCCGGCCTGTTATGTCCACAGGAGTTCGCTCTGCTGGTGGGAGAACCACTCCTATCCCTGCACCTCTGTCTGTGTCTACTGGTCCTTATAGTGGTCATGCTGGGGATC